>VDFB02342389.1:134560-186363 GCA_007258455.2 Sequoia sempervirens
TATTTATGGATTTATGTGTTATTATACTTAGTGTGAATATTCCTTATTTGAAAATCCACTTTTATGCTAGTGTATCTATATATATTCTTCGTTATTCTATTCATATTTATAAAATAAGGAAAATTATGGTGTATCACCTATCAATGATCCATGCAAAAATCCAAGAAATTCAAGAGAGTTTACTCTATTGGATGTGCCTTCTCAAAAGGTATTGGAACTTTTACAAGATGATCTCATCATATTACCATTGATCAAATTGATGGATACATCTAAACTTATACCTCATATAAATAGATACTTTTTCACATATCATCATATACATGGTGTGGTGTTCCCCTTACAACATATTATTAAAATGCATGAAATTCTAAAAATAAATGCAAAATTAGAAACACAAGGAATACTATTATATTGATTTGACATATTAAATTATAGAATATTATTTGTCTCTTCAAGAAGGAAACCTCCTTTGATCATTACTCAATACAACATGATTCATGAATTCTCTTACAATATCCTATGCATCATATTTATAGTATTCATAATCAATATAACTATGTTATTTCTTAAGCATGTGAGATTGATCTTAATATCTCAAGTGATGACTTAAAATTATATATGAATCCAAATCCTTTATTACAATATATGTTAAAAGGAAAGAATTATATTGAACTGGTCCTAACATCCCCACCCCCTTGAAAATATTTTTCCTCAAAGCTAATAGGTGGAAAATTATCATTGAATTTGGTGAAGGGGTTCCTAGGTAGAATCTTCTAATTGCATGGTATTCCACTAGACCAAGACCTTAGTGAGTGTATGGTTGTGGAATCAGAAAGAGTGTCTATCCAACACTAGTTTTGGCTAGATAGTAATTGATCCTTTAGCATCGAGCTTATAAAAATCTATTTGAGTAGTGAGCTATTGGCTAAGAAATTTCTTGAAATAGGAGACATGGAAACGTGATGACCATGAGAGGAAATTGGGAGTTCCAACTTGTAAGTTACTAGAATAATTCATTGAATAAATTTTTAAGGTTCATAGAACTTAGGTACAAGCTTTTGTTGACCTCTCATTCTCAAGGAGGAATTTTTAAAGGTTGCAAAGTGAGGAAAACCATATCATTAGGCTGAATAATATTGTTCAAAATGGAATTGATCAACATATAACATCATGTAGTTCTAAGGTATTTGGATATTTTCAAAGAATATCTAAAGAATATTTTCTCACATGTTGAGGGTAGACTGTGTCCACTACATTGACTAGAGAACTACTTGAAATATAGTAGAGAATAGGCGGTGGTTTCTATCCATACACTATTTTATGTGGGATGATTTTTGTAACTATGTGGTATGAGATATTTTACCACCATTTCACTAGTAGTAACCACTTGGCCCAATGGTATTTCTTCTCAAAGGTAAAAATATTTCAGATATGTTTTAAAAATTTTGTTAACTATTTTGGTTTGAACATTTGTTTGGGGTTGATATCCAAATCTAATATTCAATATTTTTGTAGTTTTTCTAAACAATTATTTTTGAAAATGGCTTGTAAATGTTAAGTCATAATTAGTGACCATAGAAGAGGGAATGTAATGGGGAGGAAACTTTTTTCAAGAAAGGTACGAGTTGTGTTGGAAGAGGAATAGTGGTGGTGTAAGGCATATAAATGGGAATATTAGAGAGGTGATCCACCACTACCACTAAAACTAATTTGACTCTAGATTTTGGAAGACTCTTAATGAGATCCATGGAAATATTAATCTAAATCTATGTAGGAATGAGTAAAGGTTGGAGTAATCTTGGATTTGACACTATTTTACCCTTGTGACATTTCAAAGTATCACATTCAACAAGAATCTACTTGATATCCTTTGTAAGACAATGCTAAATAAAATTTTGATGAGCCTAATCATATATTGACATAATACCTAAATGATAAATCAAGGGAGTTGCATGAATTTTCAAAAGAATCTTATGATCTTGATGTTGTACAAGGATGGGGGATCTTTTTAGACAACCCATCCAGACAACCATAACACAACATGCATCCTCATAACAATATTTGGAATAACATGCAATTGAAAAATTAAAGAAACAATTTAGATTTGAACAATTATTCTTCAAAACTTCATTGATATTGGAAAATCCATTACAAGATTCAACTGTGCAATACAAAATCAAAACTTAACTAATTCATATCAGCTTCAAACACTTGCAAAATCACCTCCAAAATTCTTTGCAACACTCTAGTTGTTGTTGGTATCTTCCTTCTCAACTTCTTCTTTTCACTTCCTTTTACAAGCCTTCGTCCACATTTCTTCACTCAACTCTTGGGAATTTCATTTATCCCCAAATGAGGCATTATAATCCTCATTAATTCCAAAACTAAAACTTGGTATTAAATTTCATTAACTCCTCCTGAAATTGATGCACACAACTTGTCTTGAAACCTCAGTCATAAACCTGGAAACTTGATTGGCTCCTTGCTACACATGGGCCTTAAGATTCTCTTCCAGGACATTTTTAAATATTCTACAACTTAATTTTCCCAACTTGGGTGTTTGGTTTTCATATTTTCATATTTTTGTTTTTCAGCACATTAAATGTGCAACTTATAATTTTACCAAATTACAAATTTTGAGCTAATAAATAAAATAATACATAGAAAAATTTAACTCCATTTTCACCTAAGGATAACATTAAAACATTAAAATAATCATACAAATTAATAAATAAAATTTACCATGCTTCGAGAATTCCCAAACAAGAAACCACACAAGAAAATATTTTTTTTTTAAAATTGGGGATGCAAAATTGCTTGGTATCCCTAGATTCTCCTACATAAAACACCCAGGGTAAGTGAAATATTCCATGAGTTGGAACTCATCAACATTTAAAGATCATATGTTTTTTCTTCGTCCATTTTTCTTCCTTTCACTTTACTTTGAAATTTCCTATCTCTTCCATCCTTCATCCTTCCTCTCTTTCTTCCCCTCATGAAATTCATTTGGCTGCACCATGTTTCATATTTCTATTCCACTTTATCATTCTTAACACTTGCATACAAATCAAGATTAACAATTTAATGGAAATCAATGGATTCTACCTGCATGGATTTCTCACCCATTTCTCCTTCATCCTCTTCTTCTATGTCAACAAAATTCATCATGCATCGATGTGTTTCAGCCTATAATTTTTATTACTACACCTTACCAATTCTCCTATTTCACATTCTTTCAACATTTTATTCAAACAAATATCAACATTATCACCATATTTGCAAAATGTAGAAAATAGCATTATTTCCTCTATTTTCTTCTCCTTATATATTGCTACAATATATTTTTTAGTCCTCATCTTCATCCATTCCAACTACATCGATTACACATAAATCATCTTCATCAAAAATTTCACAGAATTTAGATTTTATCTCATCATCCACTACTAAATTTTTTTCTCCAATTTCTATCAATGTGAACCACTCCTTAATTGTTGCAACCTTGATTAGTAAGTTAGCTTCTTCTTTATGTATTGTTGCTCCTTCAATTTTCTCAATTTTCTTCCATTATACGTTTTCTTCTTCAAATTGCTGCCCCAAACTTTTTAGTGTTTCCATGTCCTTCAATGGACCAAACTTTTCTACAAATTCACTTCTTTTTACCTCGTAACTTAATTGCTACTCACTAAAAAAATACTATCCTTTTCATTCAATTTCACATGCATAAATTTATATATCTCTTTAACACCAAATTTTCTTTCACAATTTATATCATAAAAATGACTATTTACCTATGTGTTTTCTTTCTTCTCTATTGCTGCCCCAATTTTTTCTTCTTTAATTTCTACTACAATCTTGTTGTTCTCTTCTTCTACCTCCTCCCTTGCACTCAAAGGTGTCATTTTATTCATTATATCTATATCCTTTTGAGGACCAATCGCTGCCCCAACTTCACAATCACCTTCTTCAACATATTCCTTTATCTTTTCTACATGTAAATCAATATTTTTTTTCCAAAACTCATTAGAATGAGATAATACCTTTGTTTTTGCTGCTGCAACTTCCTTTTCTATGTGTGCAATTTCATTTTTCTCCACCTTTATGCCTTTATCAAGACATGCATGAGCTGCTACTTCTTTCTTTTCCTCACCATTGTCTTTATCTTTTCCAAATCTTGCAAAAAAAACATCTTTAGATAAACCAAAATCATCAAAATTACTATTAATTTGATGGTCCATAGAGACCATTTTATCCTCTTTCTTCCTCCATTCTTTCTATATTCCTTTCTTCTTTTCTTGTTTTCTTTCAACTGCAATTGTGTGGGTTGCTCCCACATGTTCTTTCTTCCAAAATCTTCCCATCATATAGGGTTGTAATAATGCATATTCTCATTTTTCTTCTAGCTGCCCTCTTTACCCATTCTCATTGTTTCATAAGAGATTTATAGCTCTTTTCCTTCTTTTAGATAGCATTCCACCTTCTCTTCAATTTTTTAAACTTTACACCTTTCATTAGCCATCATACCCTTTTCATGTAATATTTTTTCATGTTTTCTTTTAGCCTCTTCAAGTTATCTTCTTTTATTCATCTCTATCACGCCCAATCTAGCCTCAATATTCTCTAACTCTCCAATAATCCATTTTGTAAACCTCTATTCTCTCCAATCATCCATAGGTAAAATCCTCATAGGCCTTCTCATGACCCATCTTGTCCTCTTCTTCAAAGACATCTTCAAAGACTCACAAGTCCCTCTATAGTTGCAATTGCTCCTTGCAACAATCTCCATCTTACTTATCCTTTACCCAACAAACAATTTTTGGAAGACATACCTCTCTCTTGTGCACCTTCTAGCCAACCTTAACCACTGTTGGATGATAACAACTACAAATTACTTCTACTCTTCCAACCAATCAATTGTTGCAATACTTCCCAGCCAATCTTCTTGCTCATAACATTTGATGCAGCACAAGGATGGGGGGTCTTCTCAGAAAAACCATCTAGGCACCCATAACACAATATGCATCCTCATACAAATCTTTGGAAATACATGCCATTGAAAACTTAAAGGAACAATTCAATTTTTTAATAATTCTTCTTCAAATATTCATTGATATTGGAAAATCCATTACGAGATTCAACTATGCAATACAAAATCAAAACTTAACTAATTCATATCAGCTTCAAACACATACAAAATCACCTCCAAAATCCTTTGCAACACTCTGGTTGTTGCTGGTATCTTCCTTCTCAACTTCTTCCTATCATTTCTTGTTGCAACCCTTCATCCACATTTCTTACCAATGAGAAAGTCATTCTTGGCATCCTCTGTTGTCCAATCTTAGAAATAGACATCAATCCTTAAATCATGAGCCCTTGCTAACCACTCTTGTTCTACCAAGCACCATATTTTCTTAGAAAACTTTCAAGTTTTGTACAAAGAAGACACTTTTTTCAAAAGGAAACTCAAAGAAGCCATTGAGATTAGTAATCATCCCACTAACCTCAATTTATATGAAGGTTGGAGCCTTAGTCATTCTTGGCATCCTCTATTATCCAATCTTAGAAATAGACATCAACCCCCCCTTGAATCCCCCCTTGTCTCTTGTTCCTTCCTCATTCTCCTCTCTTTGTTGTCTTCCTAGTGGATCTCTGCATTGTCATCTTGTCAGTTTTCTTTCATGTTTCTTGTTTAATTTGCCTCATGGTTGTCTAGTGGTTAGCCTTTTTCTTTTATAATTAGCCTAAGCTTTCTAATTAGTTAGTTGTTTGTCATTTTTATTCTTTCATTTTTCCCTTAAATTTGTGTTCTTTCTTTGAATTTTTTGCTTTTAGTTCATTCTTTTAGCTTTAATTTGCTCTTCTTGAGGGCTTGTTTTTATTTTATTTAGTTTAATTTTCTTGGTCTTTTTCTCCTTTATTATTGCTTATCTTTCCTTTCTATTTTAGAATTTTGAAGTTGTTTCTTTTATTTCCTTGTTAATTTTTTTATCTTTATTTTTATTGTTCTCCTTTGATTTTGTTATTTAATATCTTAGAACTATATAGTACTATACAAATTTATAGGGTTATAGAACTGTATAATTCTAATTTATTATCTTTTGATTTTTTTTTGTGCCTTCTTATTTTAAGATTTATTTTCTTAATAGGCCCTTTTGTTTCTTGATCTCTCTTTAAATATATATATATATATATATATATATATATGGATCCTCTTTGTTCTAAATTAATATTTATTTTCTCTATAGATCCTTTAATATGTTGTGCTTTATAAATATATATTTTGTTCCTCTTGGTTCTATTTTATTATCTTTTGGTTCTTTTTGTGCCTTTTGCAAATTGAAAATTTATTTTGTTTGTTCTAATTATTTGTTTGATCTTTGAAGTTTTTGGAATTTCCTTTAGTTTCTTCTTTTGTTTGTTTGTTTCTTTTTTATCATTTATTTTTCTAGAACTATATAGTACTATATACATAGAATTATAAGCTCTAATTTATTAGCTTTTAGTTTTGCATAAACTAAATTTTATTGTTCTTTCCTTTCTCTAGCATAGAAATTTGTTTTTAAACTTTATAGCTCCAATTTATTGATTAGGTTTTTTCTTTTTATTCATTTTTTTTCTGTTTTAAAATATCTCCTTTCCTTTAATTGTGTGTAACTTCTCTCCTTTTTAGTTGGTTTGGGGTCTACAACAATTCATTTCTCTTCCTTATGTTCTTTCATCCTGATGATGGATCATGGAGTGTGATCTAAAATATTGATGACAAAAACACAAACACAAACTAAGCCGGAAACAAAATTTGATTCAACATATATATGTGTGTGTATACATACATACATACATACATACATACATACATATACATGATGAGAATAAAACTTGGCAATAAACACAAGAGTTTTTGAGTCAACAAAGTGAAAGAGACTTCAATGTGGGAGGTTGTTTGAACACTATGTTTGGACCCCAAAGTATAACATAAACACAACATGAAAGAATTCTTAAACAAAGAGAAGAATTTTTTGAGTTGATTTATTACTTAAGGAGATAATACATCCAAGAGACAAGGAAGAAACAAATATGAATGAGAGGGCATGAATCAAACACTAGATTGCTTTGTTGTTAGGTATCATACAAATGATAATGCAAAAATGGATCATAATCTAGAAAGTTGCATTATGATAGGTGATCGTAGATGTAAAATGTATATGTTGTATGAAGCACATAGTCTAGCAAGTTGTATTATGATAGGTGGCTCATAGACTACCATGGTATGATATATGAAGACCCATAGGCTAGCAATTTGTATTATTCTAGGTGGTTCATATGCTACCAAAACTATAAAGAACATAAAAAATGTTGAGGGATAAAAGTACATAAGCACTACAAGGGGTGAAAATAGATAAGGTGCATGTGAGGATGTACGTGTGAGTAGAATATATTCCCCCTTAAAATAGTAAAAAGTGTAGGATGGTGATATTTTAAGGTAAAGTAAGGGGGAAGAAAGAAGGGAAGGGATCCTAAAGAAGGATGCACACCATCAAAAAAAAGTTGGCCTTGCCCCCCATAATATAGGTGAGGAAAATCATGATAAAGATTATTTTACTAATACCAAAGAGAATGTATGGCTGCATATGAGATTGTACCACCATGAATGGAAATGAGAAAACAAAGAAAGCTACAAGTGCCACATAGTGGGTAGCAACACAATAGAAGAAGGAGAATGTTTATCATACAAAATGAATCAGACAGAGGTGAAACTTGATGCCATTTTTTATTTGAAGAAGAAACAAGTGTATCAATAGATGGAAGAGTGATGAGACTTGATTCAATAAGTTCCTGGATTTTATCTTGCAAGGCTTTACATTCACTAATGGGATGACAAAACACTTGACGATATACATAAAAATAATTTTTTTAATCACGATTATGAATTTTCCTATGTGTAGGAGGGGGAAGAGTGATCAAGTGGGCTTTGGGAAACCTTGATAACTTATATGCTCTTTCATCAATAAAAGAGAAAGATCAAGAAGCAATACTTTCTATTCAGGAGAAACATTTAACTTCTCAAAAGAAGGAATCATAGAGACATAATAAAATAGAGGAGGGGATGTAGAAAAAGGAGATAATTGGTAACCTAAAAACACTGCAAAAGAGTGAATTGTGTAGATTCCATAGGGACCTTAACTCCTTGTTCCATACACCCAACACGATTTCATTTATATTCATGTTAGAAATAATTTTGAATCCAAATCCATAATGTGTTTCCAACTCAAATAGAGGAGATTCAACATCACTAGCCTTAGAAAAATAAGAAGCATAAGTTCATGTTTGAGAATAAGAACTAGCTGAATTTACAAAATAAAAATGATTTATTCTAGCATAAGAATGAAAATCGTTATTAAACAAAGGAATGTTAAAGTTAGAAGGGTCAACCTTATGTTGACCAATCCCATGGGTGGTGAAGTCTAAGGAGCCCTAATCACCACCAAGACATGCATTAGAAGAATAATTTACATCATCATCATTAGATGATGATGATGTTGTTGTTTGAGATATTGATGTAGAAGAAATTACAAGGTTGTGAAGAGAATGAAGAACATGATTCACATGACACAATTCATCTTGATGATAGTATAAAAAGGGGTTAAGATCTTCTTTAATTGTATATTTTTTGTTATTATAGAAAATTTAATAGATTGATGTAAAGTAGATGGGGTTGCACCCATGGCATGGATCCACAACCTATCAAGAAGAAGGTTATATGATAAATTATCCGGCATGAAATATACTAGGATAAGTAAGGTAACAATTCCTAGTTGAATAGGTAATATTACTATGCCAGGAGTTTGTTGACCAACTTTATCAAACCCATGAATGAAGAGAGAAGTAGCAATAAGGGAAGAATGATCAACATGATTATGAGGTAAAAAATCAACACCACAAATATTGATACTTGGTCCAAGGTTAATGAGAGTGCATTTGATGCCCAAAGTATTCACAACAACAATCAACATAAGATGATTATATTGACTTTATACTTTAGGAGGATGAGCTTCATGTTGATGGAATATAATGTCTAGAATATCAAAGAAAATGCATTCCATGAAAGAATTCACATCCTTTGATCTAGTAGAATATGGCACAAGGATATTCTATAGAGCCTATTGATGTATACTACGATAGATAGGAGAAGTTTGCAGAAGGTGCTAGAGAGAGATCTTAGCAATCTAGTAACATGAAGTTACTAAATAAGATCATACTCTCTCAAGGATTGATAAAGAGGTTTAGGAGTAGATGGTAGAATAGGTTGATAAGGTGGAAGAGGGGTTACGATATCAATATTTTTTATTCCTCTAAGTGTTATATATGTGGGATACTAAGGTGTATCCATTAGCCACATGCACTTTAGAAGTAATACACTTATCAAGATCTGAAGATAATAACTCAAAGGTCATGGTGTGTTCATAAAACCACAAATAGTTATTATAAGATGAGAAAATGGAGGCGAATTAGGTGTTGCATGCATAGATATTTTAGGATGAGAAGGTGGAGGTGAATTGGGTGCCACCTGCACAAATATTTTAGGATGAGAAGGATTTTTGTAAATATTAATTAACTTATCCAACATCTCCTTAGTAGGTGGGATAAATCCATTAACAATTATTGAATTAACATTATTATTTTCTTGTTGAGGAATATGATATGTAAGGGAAGGAATAGAAGAAATATTTTCAACATCTATCCATGGAAGATTTGATGTAAGGTGAGGATTTTAATTAACTAATGTTTCATCACTAATAGGGAAAGGATTTGAATGGAGCTAAGGTAAAGTTATATTATGAAAAATATCAATGATTTCATCCTTTGGCACCAAAACATCCTCAAAAAATAGGAGGAATTTTAGGAGAGGGGCCAATAAACAAAAGTGATAAAGGAAAGAGTAACTCACTTTCACATGCTTTTAAGAGAATATTTTGAAGTCCCTTAACAAATTTGGAATGTGACACAAAAAGATAAAATAATAAATTCACCAAAATGTAGTGAACGGAAACAAAGAAGTGTAGAATATTGGGTTCACCAAAATCTAGTGAACCACAACAAAAGAAGTGGAGTAGAATTTGTCGGGTTCACCAAAATCTAATATAAGAAATTTGACTCTAAAAAATGGAAAAAAAAGTTCCTTTAAGAGTAAATTTCACTAATTACACACAAATAAACCAATTTAACTTCTAATAAACAAAATTAGAAATAACTAATTAAAATGATTATTGAAATAAAATTGATGAAAATATATACTAATAGAAAGATAAATAAAATTTAAAAAATTTAGAAATGAAAATATAGATGTTAAGGAACCTAGGGTTGAAATATGAAAGTCTCTACAAAGGACTCCTACGTGTTGTGTGGACATCCACACATAACAATGTACTCTATATGAACAACATGCAATAAATACCCAAAAAATGTGAAAATCAACTAATCTTCATGTGGTTGAGTGCTCTCAAAAGACCTGCAAATATAAAGAAGAAAAATGTTTGGTTTGTTTGGGGATTTGCCTCAGTTAAATCCCTTCTTTGGTGTTTCCACCTTCACAACAACCAAGATATATGTATAGAGAAACAAATAGTGTGTGTTCTTATTGTAAGTGCATCTAAAAATAAAAACAACAATAAAATAAAATGAATTGATAAGGGATGTGATAATACCAAGGTGCTTAAGGGCACAAGAGATGCTTGTAACAACAATGAGAAATAAAAACAATATCACCTGTAAAGGCTTGAGGATGCCAAGAGAGAAAGAGAGCTTGAATAAAATGTTATAAAAGAGTTATGAAAAAGCCTAAAGTGTTGTGTACGAATCAGAGAGAGAGAGAGAGAGAGAGAGAGAGAGAGAGAGAGAGAGAGAGAGAGAGAGAGAGAGGAGAGAAAAGATAGATGGAAAAAGAGGAGGGAAGACGAAGAGGCTAACAAGCCATTTAGATTCATCTTGAGTTATTTCCACTAACCTAGGAAGGTGACAAGTGGAAAACTGATAAAAAAATGACCTTCAAACAATAAATTGTCACAACATGCTAGTGTGAAACATGGATGCCCATGCTAGGTGCTAGAGTCTAGACAATTTACACTCAAAAATGATGGGAGACTAGGAAAACACAAGGGTAACACAAAATTAACATAAAAAAGGGACCTTGAAAAAGAAGGCCTAAGCACCTTGAGAAGGAAAAATGTTGATGCATGGGCTGAAATGAGTCTATGAAAATGCTAAAGAAATGGACATAAAAGTGGACATAAAATATAGGTGAAATTGCAAGGTATGCAATTTGCGACACTACATAATGTAGAATATGACTATATTATGTGTACTAAAGCAATTTTGTTAATATTAAAAAAAATAGGGCTTGTCAAAGAAATGCATTAAAATTTATAAAACATATTTTCTATCAAGGTCATTTCTATGACTACAAAATCAATATTGCGAGTGTAGATATTAACCAAGCTTGTAGATTTGATCTTTGCTATACCTTAGGAAATTTCTTTCCCTTAAGGTTCTCAATCTTATCTTGAAATAAAAAACTTGGTTTGTGTGCTCACAAATTTTCATAGAACAAGGATAGTTGTCTCATTTGTGCAAGACCTCCATAAGGATGTCAAGTCAATGACTTTGAACAAAATAACAAATAGTCATGCAATATGCCCTAGGATGTTGATGCAATCATGATACCACTAAATGTTTCTTTGGAGGCTCTAAGAGGTATTCAATTCATAGGTTTGCTAGATGTTTTAAATAAATTAAGGTTTGTCTTTAAATATAACGTCCTAGCATACAATTCAGTTATTTTTTACTTCAAATTAATTAATAATGGTTGCTTAAAAGGAAAACAATTGAACATATTTTTTATATATATTTTTGAAAGAAAAAAGATCATTATTGAAAATACAAAAGTAACCCATATCACTTGTACAATTACAAATCTCACATTTAATTAAAAAATAGAAAATTTAAGAATTGTATTCAAACTTTGAAAAAATAAAATTCAAGATCAAAACATTTTCCAACTACACAAAATACATCATTTTACACGCTACTAATTATATAAAAAAGTGAAATAAGTCAGAAAAGAATTTTTTTTTTTCAAAAATATGCAATTTTGACTGTTACAATATTGAAAGTAAACTAAACATACACCTGTCAAGTGAAAATTCTACACCAAATTCCAAACCGACTATGATGACATAAGTTTCCATTGTCGTTTCCCCCACGAAATAATGTGATCCTCGTACAGACAAGTCTTACCCCCCAAGATACCTAATTTTCAACATGGAGCTTTTCTGCTCTTTCACATCGCCAAACGAATAGTAAACCAAATGCCTTTTTGACTCTTACGAACCCAAAATATCGTGTTCTTTGACAATTAAACGAGAGAGAATTAGTTTATAACTCTGCAACGTACGTTTCACGGTTGACATACTTGTCACCCACAGTTGAAGACAGTTGCGTGTGCTTCCTTCTCAACTCTGTCTTCCGCGTCTCCTACATTGCATAGAAATTTCCAGAGTTGAAAAATCATATGATGGAGTGAAAGAAATTTTGTGGGATTGGAGTCAATCACAGCACTGCTATATATGTGCATAGAGTGCACAATTTGGCTGTAATTCAGTGGTTCAATTCCAGTTTCTCTCAAGGGGGGAAGAAAATCATGACAAAATCCCAATCAATGGCTCAAGCTTCAAAACAGTGTGGATCTGCAAGTTCTGAATGTACAACCTCATACAAGCAGACAATAATCTACACCACATTTCTTGAGACAGAGAGCCATTGCTTCAAGGAGCTTGTGCAGAAACATACTGGTGTTTCAGAGGGGGAAAAGCTTCCTGTTACCATGCCTGCAAAGAAACCAAGCAGAGGCAGTCCAGTAGCAGGGCTCAAATCAGATGGCAATGGTTTTGCATTGATCAGGAGTGGGACTGATGTGGGTCCTCAGAAATCAGCCTTTAAGCTCCACCACAGAAGGCAATTTCACAAGAGATTAGAGATGAAGTTGGGGCTCAGTCATGATACCTCTACACCAAAATTAGCAGCAGGTAATGATTGTATGTTATCAGCCACTCTGAATCCCAGCCCATGCACTCCTCTTGGGCCTGTTGATCCATTCACTTGTTCATCAACAAGTTATTGCTATAATTATAGCCCATCATGCTGTTCTACTCCTTCCAGCAATCAATCCCCATATTTGGAAGAGCAGGATGAAGAGTTTTGCTTTGAAGCTTCTGCCATTAGAGTGAAAAGAGAACCAGAGCTGCTTCCTCTGTTTCCTCTGCATTCTCCAACAAAACCCAGAACCTAAATCTTGTATTTGGTGTTGTATGGTCATGTTAGTTAATATAATTAGATTTTCGCAGACCATTTGAGTCCACAGTCCCACGTTTCGAATCACACTCCATGATTCATCATCAAGATAAATCTATGTGTGTAGCAAATTTTATCATAATGTTTCCTGATCCTTCGTGTTATTGGATTTTTTTTTAATATCTTTGTGAAATCCACCGTACAGCAAAAAAGGAACATCCTATGTATTCTACCAAAATGTATCAATATATTATGCTGATGAGGGTTTTCCAAGATTATTGACATAGTGAATAAGGTTTCATGTAATGAGATGTGGGGTTTCCTTAGATCTTGTTAAAAACATTGATAACTCTATTGAATCTTTCTGTTCTTATTGAAAGACATATGGCTTGGACTGTATTTTGATGTTGCAGACTCTGTTAAATCAAGAATTTGATGGCTACATTTTTACATTGCCTGTCGCTCTTGTATCCTTACTTTGATCCAGGTTAATTCCATAGAATGCATAGACATAAGCACCATTGACTTAGATTAAACATTGCAGTCCAGATGGATCAAATAGACTGAAATTCAGATCTTGACAACAATGATATTCAGTTTAAGCACAGGCAGGAATCAAAGTATCTCAGAGAAAGGGCAGCATTAATAAAATGGGATGTGGTATTATATCTATAAAGGCAATTGCAGTAGAATAGTTGTTAGAATGCAGATTTTAAATTGAAGTATGAACATTAATTATAGAATTGATTATGTGATATTCTAGGATTGCCAAAAGAATGAAATAAATGTGAATCATTTAATGAGAAGTGTTACTTGATCCTTTGATAGATGAATTTCTAGTCAAATAATTAACATGTGATGTGGATAAGAATAGCACAAAGGGTAAGGGGTGATGTGGATGAGGGACAGCACAAAGGGTGAGGGGCCTTTTTACAAAGATATTTTTCAAAAAGACACAAAATTAATTGGGAGAAGGTATTGGGGTGCATTTTTCATTTTACTTTGAGGTAGATATAAATTCTAAATGAATCATTCATTTCTAAATATGTAGCACTAACAAATATACACAAAGATATACATTTAAACACAAAAAGTATATGTCTCATAAGACCCCACAAGATGTGATCATGTAAAAATTATCTTTTGCACAATGTTTTTTTCATTATAAGTAAAAAGTGAATCTCTATAAGTGACTATAACTATTTGAAAGATCCCAATATGAAAAGCATCAGTGACAACAAATGCCCTTCAAGATTGTTTACATTCATAGGATGTAATGAATGATAAGAAAAGGAAAAATTAGAAGAAAAGTAAATGTATAATCATGTGTACATATAATAATGCAAGCAAGCATATATGGTGATCAATCTAAATATTACATTGTGAAAGATCCACAATAGCAACAACAAAATACATCATTAGAAGCCCAACATCATAATCATGCAAGTTATCAATAAGAAATGATAAGCATGCGAGCACACAAAGTGAAAGACTCTCATAATCAATCATCATTAAGTTGGAGATAGGATCAAAGGATACTGGTGTTGTCCCTAGCATGGGCTATAATATGGTGATGCGGCCCTTAGTGGCTAAAAACACCTATGTAAGCATGTGTATGAGCGATGAAAATGGATATGTAACTCCAATGTGGCATTGAGTAGGATAGGATCAATGACAAAAAGACTAAACATGAATCAATAGGATTAATATGATTGCAAGCATTATATGGACCAAGGCCCAATACTAGGGCAAATCCTCAGATATGACAAATGTGATAATCAAATAAGTGACATAGGCCTAGATCTAAATAATCAAATATGATAATAAATCTCAATGTGACAAGGTGAAATATATGAAACCCCCAATATAGACATGTATATGACAAGGTAAGATCACAAATGATAGGAAGATATAGATTAATAATGGACTCTCAAAGTAAAGTAAAATATGCCAATGTAAAGTTAATGAAGTACTCTAAATGGTATGTAAAATCATAATAGATGTGCTCTTCACTAGACAAATAAATTGATAATGGATCATAAATTCTTACAATAGCTAGATATAACAGTAATAATATGTGAATCATAAACAAGATTCTCAATAAAACAAGATATGGCAATGATCGATCATACATAAAATATATGTTACATTTTATCAAGATTCAACTACTTAGTTTTTGAGTCAGTTTGATTGACCCATATTTCATTAGTAGATAAAATGCTCAAGATAGCTAGATATAATAGTAATGGATCATAAAATAATGCTAATAAGACAAGTGATAAATATGAGGATCATAAGGTATGGTTTAAGGATAATAGTGTAATATATGATGTGAAAAAAGAAAGTGACTAGATAATATAAGACAATTTAAAGGTAAAAGGTCAAATAAATACAAGAGAAAGCCAAAGGTAAACGCATATATCACAATAAGATAAGACTTGGAAAAAAAGGGATGAAAAAGATCAAACATGATCCCCAAGTGAGGGAAGTAAACAATATAATTTATATAAGTTTCCCAAGTGGGGAAAAAATATGTGGTAAACATATGATTAAAGAGACTAAGCATGCTCCCCATAGACAAAAAGATATATATGAAGAGGAAGAAAAGAAAGATAAAAGTGAATGATAAGACAAAGAAAAAGTGATTTCAATCTATAGTGATGCTCATAAATAAACCAACATATACTATGTTCCTATGACCATTTCATCATCCAAAAAGAAGTTATCAAGTTTATATTCATATCTTTGTGTTTCTTCTTCCCTTTTTGCTTGTTTTATTGTCTAATGTATTGATTTTCTTCATTCATGTTCATATGATCAACTTTATTAAGCTCACATGTGCAATGCTTAGCTTCTTTTTATCTATGAGATCTTGAACTTTATGCTTGAATTTGAAACATCTATATAAAGTACACCCATGTGTTATGAACCCTTTGTCCTTACTCTTTCCATTTAATACGTATTATAATACACAATTTGGATGTATATGATTTGTAATTCATCTCTTACGCTATTAAGAATAATCCCAAATGTTTGAGAAATATTTGTTAGCTTTACCAGAACTAGTACAAAGATGACAGATACACTATTGTAAGAGCATCCATGAATTATATTATATTGAGCATTGCTCAAAAGAGATTGTTGCCTTGAAGAGGCTAATGATATTATTAATGTAATCACGTCAAAATGATATAATATTATTCATTGTCTTTCATAGGATACAATGAATGATAAGAAAAGGAAAAAGTACAAGAAAAGTAAATGTAATTTAAATGTATAACCATGTGTACATATAATAATTCAAGAAAGCATATATAGTGATCAATCTAAATAATACATTGTGAAAGATCCACAATAGCAACAACAAAATATATCATTAGAAGCCCAACATCATAATCATGTAAGTTATCAATAAGAAATGATAAGCATGCAAACACACAAAGTGAAATACTATGTCATAATCAATCATCATTAAGTTGGAGATAGGATCAAAGGATACTAGCTTTGTCACTGGCATGGGCTATGATATGGTGATGTGGCCCTTAGTGACTAGAAACGCCCATGTAAGAATGTGTATAAGTGATGAAAATAGATATGTAACCCAATGTGGCATTGAGCAGGATAGGATCAATGACAAAAAGGATAAACATGAATCAATAGGATTAATATGATTGAAAGGATCATATGGACCAAGGCCCAATAGTGGGGAAAATCCTCATATATGACAAGTGTGATAGCTAGATAAGTGACATAGGCCTAGATCCAAATAATCAAATATGATAATAAATCTCAATGTGACAAGGTGGAAAATATGAAACCCCCAAAGTGGACATGTATATGACAAGGAAAGATCACAAATGATATTGAAATAAGGATTAATAATGGACTCTCAAAGTAAAGTAAAATATGTCAATGTAAGGTCAATGAAGTACTCTAAATGGTATGTAAAATCATAATAGATGCACTCTTCACTAGACAAATAAATTGATAATTGATCATAAATTCTCACAATTGCTAGATATAACAATAATAATACATGAATCATAAACTTGAACACCTAGAATACTAAGAGGTGAATCAATATTCACTAAAATTCATTAACTTCGTAAACTTAAAAATGCATTCAAAGCATCTCATCAAACTTGCAAAAATGGAAAGGAACAATTAAAGCATGCATCGCATCAATGTGTTGCAAGAAGGGAAAAGGTGTTGTCATTATGTCAACTAGTCAACGATTATCAACTAGTTGGTGTTGTCATTAGTGTCATGGATGAAGGTTATTGTATGTATATGTCGAGGATATTGAGAAAATTGTATTAAAGAAAGGTTGCAAGTGTTCAATGGTTGCTCGGGGTTTTACTCCAGGATTTACTCCTATGTTTGTGTGGTTCAGATATGTTGATCATGGTTGTTGGAAGCTACTATATCCAGATTTTTTGCTGTTGATTCATTGTATAGTGCGAGTTATGTACAGTTGTGAAATGTGGTTTTCTATGTTTACAGTTTGAGGTTTGGGAGAAATGTTGCTGGTTTGGATTTCTCTTTGTTAAATTCTTATGACTTGTGGTTCTAAAGTTGAGTTGTTTGGATGTATTGAAGATAATTTTGGTATCCGGAAGGTTCATGTTTAATTGTTCTATGTGTTTTACACTGGTTTGGCCGACCTTGTGTTGAACACTACTTTCAAAGTTGATGAAGTGTGTTGGATCTATTTCGGTCCCTATGAAGCGTGTGTTTGGGTCACCCTCATGCTAATTCCACCCTATGATGTTTTGGTGCTGACCTAATTTGAATTTGAATTTGGATGGCCGACTTTGGATATGTTTCAAAGTTGAAGATAGTATAAACAGAGAATGTGTTAACGAGGAATGAGATCGAGATCAAAGAAAATAGAGCCCAAAGTGAGATTGATGCAAATCAGTATGTGTGTATGATGTGAGTTTGGCAGATCAATGCGAAGCCTAAATGTTGAGTTTTTGGAAGCAGTGAGCTAAAGGTGCACTTTATCCTTCATGCATGTATGCAAGTGATTGAGTGAATTGTGGTGGATTTCTCCATTGCATTGAGACTTTCTTCTCTCTGTAACAAGTCTTCTTTATCTTCTTTGTATCTGTGACAGTGATCCCTCAAGTTGTTAGCCACAGCAGGAAGTGAGTCCTCGTTCTAGGCAGTGGAGTCCTTATTTTGGCAGTGAGCCTTGTTTCTCAGGTAGTGAGCCTTTATAATCGGTTTTGATATTCTCTATAGTGTGAGTTAATCCTCACCGTGGTTTTTCCCTTATTGGGTTTTCCATGTAAATCTGGTGTTGTTGTGTTTATGTGATGGTTTTTAGTTTCTGCACTAGTATTTAATGTTTAATCATTTAAGCAGTGCTAAGGATTAGTTTCGGTGAATGAATTAAGGTTTAAATATGTGACAATTGATTCTCCCCCTCTTAGTTGTCTTGTTCAAAATTGGTATCAAAGCTTGGTTCCTTGATGAAGAGCTTAGCTGTTGAGGAAGGCCTGGGATGGTTGGCAAAGTGACTTATGATTATCCGAGGTTTGATGGAACTAACTATGCTATCTGGAAAATATTGATGGAAGAATATTTGGAGTTTTGCAGATATGATGTGGAAAAATCTTACAAGAATCCTTAAACTCCTCCTACTAATGGTCCAAGTATGGTTGATGATATCAAAGCACATGAAGAAAACAATAAGGAAAAGTACATTTTGAAGAATAGTCTTGTACATTTTGAGCTGATTAAGGTTCAAAATTTGAAGACTACTTAGGAAGTCTTGGATGCTTTGGAAAGGGCACATGAAGGTGATGAAAGAGTCAAAGAGGAAAAAATATAGAATTTGGAGACACAGTTTTAGCTTCTACATATGTTTGAAGATGAGAATATTAAAGCTTATGTACAAAGATTAGATGAGATAGTGAATTGAGAATGTGAGAAATTGGTGCTACCTATAGATGGGAAACTAGGATTGTAAAGGCGATTTTTTGAGAACCCTCCCTAATGCTTACAGTGAGAAGGTGTGTGTTATTGAATAGAGTATAGATTATAAGACTTGTACTAAATATTTATTGTTGGGATTTTTGACATCTTATGAGATGAGGAAGCCGAATTTGAGGAATGGATGTAAATCAGAAACTACTTTTAAGGCTACAAAAGCTGAAGATCGGATGAAAGAATTTTGATGAAATGGAGGCTAACTTTGTGAGAAGGATGAGGAAAGGCTTTGGTAAGTATGAAGGTAAGTTACCCTTTAAATGCTTCAGTTGTGGAGAAATAGGTCATTATGCTGCAAAGTGTTCGAAAAGAGCTAAGAGGAATGAACAAAGATATGAGAAATAAAAGAAAGGAAAGAAGATCAATAGAGCATATTATGTGAATGAGAATGCTAGTATATCTAATGAAGATTTTGATTATGAAGATCTTGATGACAATGAATGCTTGTTCTTGGCTATAAAGGATGAACCTAATTTTTCTAATTCTGAAAAAAAAGTAAAGGAAAGCCCTCTAGAGAGGAGAAAAATAATTTCCCTGTCGCCTACATGATAAACAAGAAAAGAACTATTGGGTTGTTGAGGTTGTTCACATCACATGACTGGTGATAAGAGTAAGTTTGTTAAACTTGAAAAATATGATAAGGCTTGGTTATGTTTGGAGATGATCTTGGTGCTAAAATTTGTGGGATAGGTTTGGTAAGTTTTGATGGAACATAATACTAATGATGTCTACTATGTTAAGGGTTTAAGGAATAATATTTGAGTGTTGGAAAATGTGTAGTAAGGGATATGATCTTGTGTTTAAGGATGAGAGATGTGAAATCCAGAAAGGATCTAAAACATTGATTGTTGTAGGAAAGAAATCTAAAGGAAATATCTATCAACTTAAGGGTGCTAATGGACAATGCTTTATATTCGGGCTATGATAGTTAGTTATGGCATCAGTCATGTAACATGGTTTGATAACTTGGAAAGGATTAGTGCAATTCAAGGCGTGAGAGATTTATCGAGGATTACAAAGCTTGCTAATGCTATCTGCAGGAATTGTCAGTTTGGAAAGCAAACAATAAGTCATTATAGATCAAAGGAATAGTCTACTAAAGACTAATGGTTTAATTCATATAGATCTCTGTGGTTCTACAAGAGTGAGAAGTCTACAAGGTGAAAGGTACTTTATTCTTTTGATTGATGATTATTCTACATATACACGGGTTACATTTCTTAGAGAGAAATCAAATGCATTAGATAGATTCAAGGCATTCAAGGTGTAGACACTGAAAAATGTCCTAGTCTGCAAGTGTCTTTTTCTTGGTCTTCGTCTCCGCAATTATCCTTGATCACATTCTTCTATTAATTAAATAATTTCTAATTATTTAATTAATTCACTTCTTAGCTTTATTCTTCTCGATCAATTAAATAAATTAATTGTCACTAATTCCCCCCTTTTCTTCAATAATTAAATAAATTATTATTATTTAATTATTTCTTTATCACCTTTGTCTATAGTTAAATAATTAAAGTTAATTATTTAACTATTCACTTATCCTTTAATTCATATATGGTTAAATAATTGTCAAAATTATTTGATTATCCCCCAACCCCCCTCTTTTATTAAATAATTCATTCAAATTAATTATTTAATGCCTTCTCCCATTTTTTCTCCTATTTAATTAAAATGATTTTATAAATTGTTTAAATTAAATGCTCACTTGCCTTTTTCCTCAAATAAATAATTTGGAAAAATTATTTGTGCCTCCACTTGTCTAGAGATTCCTTCCTCATGAATTAATGATTTCTAATTTTTTAATTTGACTATTATCCCTCCACTATCTTATTTTTGAATCTTGGTTGTTGATTGCCTCTGGGCTCTTTCTAATCTCGACTATCCATTTTGTAACCTCCATCTTATGAATCCTCATCCATCAATCTTGGAATCTTTCTAAATGAGCGATCTCATCCATCCATTCGAATGGTTGTCAATAAAAGAAGTCTTTCTCCTCCATTTCTTCCTTAACAACCACTTATCTCTAACTTTCTTGCTTACAATTTGCAAGTATTTGCACAAGTTAGACTACAAATCTAAGGGCATATTTGCAAAAGAAGAAGAAGGAGAGGCAAGAGAAGTGATTCAAGTTCAAGCATGGGGATTGTTTTGATTTTATGCTCTTATTTTCCTTATGCTTTCGTTGTTTCTCTTGTTTAGATTGGGTTATTAGCTTAGAGGTGTTGTGGTTGCCACTATTATCTAGGCTAGATTGATTTTCCCCATCTTACATTGGTGAACCTGACGTGAAGAAAAGTTTTTGTAGGATTCATATGACTTTTTTTTTTTTGGTAGTACAGAATGATACAATTGAGATGTGCAACAACACAAGTGATAGGAAACCACACAACTATTAAGAGAAATGACACAACTGTTTGGAGGGTAATTGGATTTTAAAGTATGACACATTTGTGGAAAATAATGCATTCATGGGTGAGGAAATTTGAATTCAAAATCGTGATGCAACTACTTTGGTGTGATGCAACACAATGACACATTTTCAGTCCTGAATGACATAAGTATTTGTTTTTATAAAATTTTCTTTTTTTTTTGTTTTCTTTCAATCTGTTTCTTTTGGGTTTTCAAGTAGGTTAGGGTTTTTGTGTTCTAACAGTTTATTTTTAGCATGTGGCTTTGGAATCTAGGGAGTTCTCAAAAATTGTTTCTTTAGAAACAACAAAAAAATTGAGTTCTTAATTAGTTTACATTTAAGAAATTTTCTTTTGTTTGTTTTCCAACTACAATTTGCATCAAGATCATAAGGGTAAAAATAACTTGCATATCTAATTCATACGGATTTGAAAAGAGCATCAAAATGATTCTATCACTCATGGGCATTAAAATGAACTTGCATCAAATGTCATTGGTATAAAAAGAATCTAAGTGTCTTCAAATAATAAGCACAGGTTAAAATTTACAAGTGTCTTTCGTGTTTGGTGGTTTGCAAACTATCATAGCGTGTGTATGCTCTCCTCTTGCATCATTCGATGATATTGAGGATCAAAATCATTTCTTTAGAATTTGTACAATCACACCTCACATTTGGATTTTAGGCTTAAAATGAACCCCATGTGAGTGTGAGGAAAAGGTGTTGTGTATGCTCTCCCCTTGTGCTTTCATGCAATCTTGGGTGATGAAAAAAAGTTCTTGTCTTTCTTTTGTTACCTTTAGAGGGGCCTACCTCGAAAGAGGGAATGAATCCAACTAATTTTTTGCTCAAGCTGGTATATAAAAGGATAAGACTAAACCATCAAGTCCTCACAGTGGTCTTTTCCCTTTCCATACAGTGTCACTCAAAATGAGATACCTATCATAAAACATATAAGATCCCCTATTAGAGTGATTAAAACCTTAAGTGGCTTTTTGAATGCTTTCAGGGAGCCGTGTCATCAAGTATTCACTAGGAACCTTTGTTGTAGTGGCCAAAATCCATTTCACTTGCTAGCACATAAATGGTCATTTTGAAGCTACCCCACATCTTCATTAAGCATGCGTAGAGGTAGAAATTTCTCTTTGGGGAATTGAGACTTGGTGATCCTAAGAAGTGAGTGTCATGGAGGGGAGCCAGTGCCACCAAGTCTCTAGTTGTCTGCCTTGTTTAAGTGGTTGGAGAAATCTAAGTGGGGATCTAGTGGGTGGTATCTCTTGAGAAGTCATAGGTTGTGAAGTGTGTTTGCAAGTGTATTTTACACATTCAAACCAAACAAAAAAAAAAACTAATTGTGACTGTATTATGTGTTTTCCAATCAAATCTAATCAAAACCAATCAAAATTCATTAAAAAACTAAGTCAAAACCATCAAAATTGCAAAATTAGCATTTGGCACCAAAATTAATAACATATCTACAGCTAATATTTTGAACCACACCTAATAACTAGAAAGCCGCAACTATTATACTGAGCTACATTTGTAGAAAATAAAGCCAAAATTTCCATCCTGAACCACAATTGAACTCTAGAAACCCGCAACCTGAAACAATGCATTTGCATAAAACAGTGTCACAATTGTCTGATAACCAAAAGCTCTCAAAATATTTGTCCAAAATCCGATCAACTCATTTCACAATGACCTTGACTACTAAACCAGAGACTTGCAGGCCTTATCAGTTCATTCTAGCATTTCCATTTAGGAATACATTGCATTATAGATTACCCTTCCCCATCCTTTGCATTGCATAGATTAATCTTAGACTCTTAGGTTGCATTTAGACCTTCAAATTTTAAACATAGGACTTGACTTTTAAGCTTTTGGATGATCCTTGGGTGCATATCCTATTTTTCATTGACCTTTATCCTCCATTTCATCAATCTTTATCATTATCACCTTGGTCAAATTTGAGTCTCAAGCTTGTGCCCTATCCTTGACTCAACCTTGTCAAAATTATCCCCTTGATCATCACAAAGGTCAATGACACTTGGGTTTGTTACCTTGGGATTACATTATCTTGGTTGCCATCCTTTGTTTGAAATTTTAGGATTCCTTTGCATTTCCTTGATCTCATTTAGATTCATATTACATTCTTTTTATCATAGGATTTTATCATCATCTTGCCAATCTTTGAACTTGAACCTAAATTGCACTTTGCACCTTTATCCCAAAAAAACAAAAAAATAACATAGTTCATTTTCATTTAAGCCTTAGCATCATTTATTCTTCTCGATCATCAATTAATCAACCTTTCCTTTTGCATCCCTTAGTATCATTATCCTTATATCCTTATATTCAAGAAAATCCAAAAACATAGTTTAATTTCATCACCACCTTGCATTATCCTCCAACTTGTAAAAGTCTCACATGGTTGAAACAAGGTCACGAACCGAAAGAAAGGACATGGATTTTTTTTCATGACACCACCCTTGGAAAAAATTCAAATAATTCTACACCTCAAAGAGAAACACCACAAAGAGACCAAACTAACACATGGGACAACCTAAGCCTAGAAGAATTCAACAAGAAATTGAGTCCTCAAGAAATTGAAAGAGCTTACCAAGACCCAAGAGTTTTGAGCATGGTTGACCAAGTTGTTGGTGTTGACCCTAACATATTCTTCTATGCACTAGGTAAAAAGAGTGCCAAACTCCCTCAAGGATTTGATGTCTCAACCATTGTAGAATAAAATACCCAAAATCCATTTGCATTTGGCATGCTCTAATCACAACAAATGTCAACCATACCACTTGGGACAACTACACAGATGACTAACACTATCACACACATCCCAGTCATCTCAACATTTAGAAACAAGGTAACCCATACTACTACACAAGGAAAAAGTTTCACATTTGGAAGTTACTCAAATTCCATGGGTAAGACCTTTACAAACCCCCTTTTCCAAAAAAAAATCAAGGTCCTATACCCACACTTCAAAATAAAAATCAAGGTCCCATATTCCAATTTCAAATCACACCTTTGTCAAGTCAACATCCACCAAACAAATCTAGAAAGGTTCACATTGCCTCACGAAGGATCCCAAATCAAAACACTATTCAAGGATCTATTCCATCATTCAAAAACACTAATAAAGGATCCACTCCATCATTTCAAAATGTTAATCAAGGACCTATACCTTCATTTCAAAACATCAATCAAGGGCCTACACCCTCATTTCAAAATGTGAATCAATGATCACCTTTTCAAATTCAAGGAACAAATCAAGGGTCTACACCTCAATTCCAAAACACCGTACCAAATGAAAACATGACCTTTCAGAAAAACCTAAATGCAAATCTCATTCCAAATCAAAACAACACACATCAATATGACAACCAAGGTCCCATGCCACAAAGAATCAATCCCAATTCAAATCCGACATATGACCTTAATACCAACATCATGACACCAAATCAAAATGATGCAACACCACCTTTCATTGATACATTGATGCAACAAATATAGGCCCTCCAATAACAAATGAAAAACATAAAATTGGGGACTTGTAATGCCCTGCCTTATAACCTAAGGAATGCTGCAATTGTGTATAAAAAGTGAAATTTTTTTAAAAGTAATAATATTAAGTTAATTAGTTGCATACATTCACTAAGTTACGCGACGTTACACTACTTGAGTTCCATAGACGACTTTAGTATTTAGCATTGCACATATTTAATTAACATAAACATAAAAGTAAACATTGCATATCATTTGAATTCCATTCAAGATAGTATAAAGTACAAATATGATTCTTACATTGCATTGAAATAATATTACAATACTCATTCATCTAATGAGGTAGATCAATAATAGTTACAATTACATTTACAAATGTTCACCTCATATACAATTGAGGGATGTTTTCAAATACAAGATTTACAATTTGCAATAAAGAAATACACATATGTATCCAAGTATGAGCTCTCCATCCATGAAGCTCTCGTTGCCATGATCATAAACTGGGGACCCAACGGAGTAAGGTGCACATTCCACCCAACCATGTGGTACCCGTAGGTCCACCCCCTATGCTAAGAGATAGTAATATGGTTACCTAGACTTAACCTATTCACCCTAGACACAAGTACATAACTAACTAATGGTTACATTGCTTCTAGAATTATGACAATCAAATGTGCTAAGTACACAAGGTAAACTATTTTAGGTGGAGTGTCATCACAATATTGCAAGCACACTGGTGTTTCTTCCTAGGTCCTGCCTCAACTTGGGTTACCCTCGTAACCTTCACGAACCCGCCCCATTGTAGCTATTATGAATCAAATATCTTTAAGATAACACCAACAAGATATCGATTTTTCAAGCCCTGTGCCTTTCTCATCTTATACTCAAGACCTAACTAGTTCAAGAGTCCATAAGGAGGCATCTTATTAAAGATTTTAACTCTAACTACTGTGTTGTTTAGTTATCACTGACTTACTAACTCTTTGTAAGTTACCCTGACACCACTTTGTGTGTTGGCCCTCACATAGAGCCACTCCCCTAAACATAACATAAGGAATCTAAGTTTCCCTAACTAAGGTAGACAAGGTGTACAAAAATACAACATAAAATTCTACTCTTTTCATAACGAACATCAAATCTATGTTCATAATATTAGGTGTCAAAACACCATACAAAAATTATGTACACAACCTTAGCCATCACAAGAATTCAATTAAACAATCACAACCCCCACGTTATACAACTTGTCTGGAAGACTTGTTCATCTAAGACATTCTCGATTTAACCAATAAAAGAGAAAATGCTATTTAAAGCAAATTAAAGCTCAA
This sequence comes from Sequoia sempervirens, assembly GCA_007258455.2. Lineage (NCBI taxonomy): Eukaryota > Viridiplantae > Streptophyta > Pinopsida > Cupressales > Cupressaceae > Sequoia > Sequoia sempervirens. Next base: position 161,159 of record VDFB02342389.1, read on the forward strand.
TAAAAATGTATTATATGGATTTACTAAATCCATTCAAAACAGTAAAAAATAACAAGAAATAAATCAACTTGTTCGTAATTCATTTCTCATACATTAAAGAAAATTGCATCAATTTATTCTAATTTAACTTTCTCGATTTCGCATATAAATAAATATACTAAATATTCTCTTCCAATCTTACTATATTAGAAATATTTAATTTTGAAGTTTACATGCAATTTTTTTAAAATATCAAAATTATTTTTCTAAATTAATAAATCACAAATCTTACAAATATTTATAAAAATATTATATTTATTCCAGCAAATATATATATATATATATATATATATATATATATATATATATATATATTCATATTCATTATATATATATATATGTAAAATATATATAAATAAAGAATAAAATAAAAATTGGATACTAAACATAACATATAAATAAATTGTTTGATATTTTTAAATAAAATCAAACATTAAGAAATACCGACTCGACCCAGCGAGCGACGGCTGGGAGAGGCGACCTGTGGTACAGCCTAGCGACCCCGAAAGGCAGCACATTATACACCCATTCATGTGGGTACATTGCGCCCTGGAATGGGGGGAGGGTTTCGGCCCTCCCCAATAAACATTAAAAAAAAAAAAATCTATTTTTTAATAATTTCGCTCGTACGGCGATTTTGAAATTTCGTTTTCTTTTAAATAAAATTTTCAATTCGCCTGTACATAAATTTTTTAATATTCTTATACAGAATATAAGATTTTCACATTCCAATTTATATATGAAAACATATATAAAATATATGTATATATATATATAAATTTCACAAGGTTTTTCAATAGAGAAATAAAAAAAATTCTACAGGGTTTCAATGGGGAAATTGGGGAAATTATAAAATTTCTTCAGGGTTTCAAAAGAAAACACGCACAACATTTTTAATCAAGTCCTAATTTATTTCCTGAGGATTCAATTTCTTTTGTCAACAATAATTTCCCTCACAGAAATTTACTCAAACTTTTCTACAAAGAGTAAGCTACAGAAGTTTTCTGAAACCAACAAATTCTTTCAAAACAAGAATACAGTGAACAAATTTTTTTTCGAGAAGTACAAGGATTTAATTTAACTGAAATTTATTTTCTCAGAGATTCTTTTCAAAAAAATAAACAAATTAAAACCCAAGGGAAATACCTGTTTTTCCTTAGCTTCATAAATCTGTCTGTAGAAGAGAGCCTTTGTTGCCTGTTGAGCGCAATTCTCCAAAGCTTCTCCAGAAAACCCAAACTCACAAAGGAAGCTAAAACCAACCAAAGAATTCTTCCAAAAATATACAACTCACAGGAATTCTCAAATTCTTCTCAAAAGCAAATTTTTAACAGCAGACTATATTTTTCATTTCCCGTGAAGAAAAAAGTAACCTTCTGTGTTTCCCCAAATCCCAGATAACCTCCGTGAATATTCTCAACCAAAAGCAATAAATTTAACTGGCACACATGTCGAGAAGAAACAAATATCTTCCAACAACTTCCCGACAATCTTTCATTTCCTCCACTTTCAAAATTTGCATGCTTTTAATTTATTTAAAATTTCCAATTTTCAAAAATACAAAATTTATTTAACAATTAAAAATGCCATTTCCAAAATAATAATTAATTAAAAATTAAATCTATTCACACATTTAAAACCATTTTAATTTAATCAATTAATTTATTTAATTAAATGAATTTAATCTCAATGATCAAATTATTTAACCAAACTAACTAATTAATTAATTAAATAAAATGTAAAACTTATTTCTTTAACATTTAAAAATTAATTTAAATAACAATAAATTAAAGAATAGTAAACTATTATTAAAAATTGAAAAAAAATTTCCTTTCAAGCAATTGATCCAATCAAGAACAAACAAGACCATCTATGACTCCGAACTAAAACTGACAATGTACTGTGACTGGGTTAAAGACTAGACTAGGATAAACCATGTTACTACCTCCCAATCAACATTTCCGTTGAGTCTTGACACGCTCAGACTTGAATAATCAGGTGGAGTCGGTGTCATGTACACTGCAATCTTGCAACCAAACAAATAACATGCATATATATATAATCCATAATACAGGCACACCTGTGCGGAGAAAATCACGGACATCACAGGGGCTCGCAAGCGAGTGATGCAATTCCGTTCTCCACACCAATACACGTCACATCAGACTGACAAATTAAATAGCAGTTAGTCCATCATAAAGATATATATAGCAATAACATCTGAAGGAAAACATCTACACTATATCAAAGCATGTCAGAAATCAATTATCACCATACAATGTATCATCATATCATAAAGTGAATCCACTGTCGCTCAAAATCAGCGATCAAAATATCCAAACCAAAGTACCAAAGTCTAACAGTGTGAAAACATGCAAACAGAAAACATAAGCATAAATGGAGGGGTACTACAACACCAACTTGAAGTGTGAAAGTTGTATTGTTCAATTTTAATCCAACAAACAAAATGATGCGAGGTTTTAGTTTTTAACCAATTCGAACGTTCATTTTAAAGCCCAAAAGAAATTTAGTTTGGTCCTAAAGCATGAAATAAAAAAGCATCATTTAATGGGTTACAATTTCCCCAAAAGTGTTGAAACACTTGTTACAATTATTTTCAAATGGTAATATGCTTCTTCACTTCAAACTTTATCACTCCAACCTGCAAAACCAGTTAGTCTAAAAAGCAAAAACTATAAGTCAGTGACATGTTAGCGATCAGATAAAATCAAAAGTTTAAAGCACATGTCAAAATTTAAAGCAAATGTGAAGGTTTGGTTCAATTTTATCCAACTTTGATAGTTAATTCATTTTATCCTTTCACTAAGTGTTGAGAAACGTTTTTAGAAAATTAGATTATAACAACTTGAGATAACGACAACTTTCTCAAATCTTGATCAATTTTGAAATCGTAAAATGTTTTGGAAAGCTAAACATGAGATCTTCAAAACCCAACAACCTTTATACAAGATTAATCATATAGAATTTATTAAAAATGAAGGAAAATCATGCTTTTAAGAGATTAAACCCATAAATTTTTTTAAAATATAGCAAAATTAATGATGGATGATTATCACAACAACTTGAGATAATGAAAACTTCCTCAAATCTTGATCAATTTTGAAATTGTAAATTTTTTTGGAAAGCTAAACATGAGATCTTCAAAACCCAACAACCTTTCTGCAAGATTAATCATATAGAATTTATTAAAAATGAAGGAAAATCATGCATTTTAGAGATTAAACCCAGAATTTTAAAAAAACATAGCAAAATTAAAAATTCGATATATTTTTCAATTCTTGATGAAATTAAGTGCCACAAAAAGTTAGGGAGAGGTAAGACTGAGATCTAAAAAACCCAGATAGTCATTTTTCAAGCTTTAATTCGCCCAATTTTCTATGATTAAAAAAATTGACAGGTTTCAAGCAAAATTTTGGGATGCAAAATTTCTTCAAAAACCACTCAAAACATTAAAGTTTGCCCTCCTTCTAATGCCAAAATGTGACCAATGATAGTATAGGTTAACTACACTTGATCCATACGAATTTGAGACATATTTAACCCACTAAGCATCAATTCCAATAAGATCATTCATTGTAAACAAAGACAAAGAAGCCATTAAAATTAACATTCTAAATCATGAAATCTTGACAAACCTCTAATCTAAGACATTGAAACTTATCCTATTGGGGGAGTGGTGTCACATTGATGTGGAATGGCGACCCTTTCCCAATCCCTTGGATAATGAGTTTGTTTTGATCGATTCTATTGAAGAGAATCGATGAAACAGATGAAAGATATGTTATGAAACATGATTTAAAGCTAAATGAACATGATGCAAGCTATTTTAACATGATGTATGCTAAGATGATTGATATGGGTATATGCAATTCTACTCTAAATGAAGTTTAAGCTAAAAAAGATTCAAACCCTAATTACACAATACTAAATGGATGCATTTATTTTATCATGGAAGCCATTAATGGAAGCTAAGCTAATATGGTGCAATTAAAATAAATTAAGATTATGCTAAATGTGAGTGCAAGTAAGAGTGATTTTAACAACATAAGTTTGATGTTAAAAGATGGATCCATTTGTCTCCAAATAGTGACCTATTTATAAAAAAGAAAATGAAAAATGGAGAGTAAAGATTGAAAAAGCTAATCAATGGTCAAAAAGGAAAGAAGATGGAGGCATGGATCATGGATTCCCATCAAGGGTTGAGGATGCAAGATTATATTTAATCAAGGGTTCACATTCATCCAAACAAACACACTTTCAAAACTTGCACAAGAAGTCTTGTAAGTTAACTTGCACATGAAGTCTTGTGAGTTTTTTTATAAGAAAGAATATTCTTTTTTTTCAAATGAATGAAGAAAGAGAACATTCTTTAGAATATTCTCATGGGTGAGGGAAATAGATATTTAACAAATTAAAACAAATTTTTAATGTATAAAAAAGGAAGGAATATTCCATTTGGAGGAATGTGCAAAGGAGGAATATTCCTTTGCAAGTGGGGGGAATTAGATTTATTAGTAATTTGATAATTAAATAAAGTTTCAATTATGCAAATTAGAGGAATTGGGATATTCATTAAATAATTAATTTATTTAATGGAAAGGGGAAGTGATATGATATTTACTTAAATAACTTAGGTTTATTTAATTAAATAAGAGGAATTTAGGGATTAAATTAAATAATTTGAATTATTCAATTTAATAGGACAAAATATTAGCATGAAAGGGGATGAATTAACCTAACTAGGTCAATTAGATTAATAGATGAAAATGAGGCAATTAATTAAATAGCTAGGCTAATTTAATCAATTAAGTGAAAAAAGGATGGGTTTTAGGACGAAATGATGTTAGTTAGCCAATGTGATCCATCGATACATTTTTAAGTGTCTACTGTAATAGGTAATTCGAGGGCACCAAAAGTACTGCTTTTAATAACGTTCTTTTACAATCTTGCCATTGTTTTGCTTCATAATGTGTTCGAGCTAAATATAATAAAATTTGGGTGTCAATGCCAAAATAGAATTTACTCAAACAATTTTGATACAACAGTTTTATCTTGCCCTCACCACAACCTTCCCATCTCTAGGGCACAAAGAGAGTGACTTCTTATGGATTATCAATTGTAAATGCACCATAGATTATCAACATTTTGAGTACTTCCTGTGAATGAAAATAGCAGACAATGCAGTGCCCTTCCAAAGATAAACTAATAGAAAAAACACAATCATTAGATATTTTAATAATTAAATATTACAAAGCATATTTGAATTCAACTAAATACTAACAGCATGGGAAAAATTGTTATTACTAATCTATCAATACTATGTTAAGTCTAGGGTAATTGCATTAAATGCTTGTCATGGATATAATATGATTTATGAACTTAGCAAGTTACAAATTCGGCGAAACATAAGAACAATTGATAATTACTAAGTCAATAATGATCTACACTGTAATTTAAATAAAATCGTTATACATTTGCGATATATACATATCTAAGTATATAAATTATATATATAAACGTATATACAAATATCACTTAATTAAAAATGCATTATCGTATAAAAGTTTATTTGATTTGCAAACTAACCAAAAATGAATACCCGTGTGTAAATTTTAAGCAAACATACTCCTGTTTGAAATACCAAGTAAAAATATTGCAATTACAATTAAACATGGCAACTAGGGAACCATTAAATATGATTTCCAAAAGAAACTAGGGAACTTGTTTTTAGCATCAAACAACAAAACATTAAAAAGAAATCGCCCACATGATACACATCTATACGGTTGGGGCTAGGTGCAAGTCCATAGTGAATTTAGCAGAGAAGGAAATGGATGATTTGAGCGATCAGTTACAAGTCTAAGGTTGAGTTAGAAATATGGGAATGCAAGCATTGAGTGATTAACTTGGGGTGCCTACAAATAAGAAAAATTAGTGCAAACAACAAGGCGATAATATAACTGCCTAAAACTAATTGCTACATAATTAAAGAAATACTAATATAAAGGAAGATGAGATTTGAATAATTTATTGTATCACTGACAAATGTTTGATGATCCGATTGGATTGGATTGTTCAATCTAAAATATAACATTTAAGTGAAAGCTTGGACAATACCTCGTAATCGCTAAACAGTCATACACAAAATCTTCTATACTAGCAATCATTCTTTAATGGCATTGAAAGAACTATTACCTAATGCATTTTCCAATCAAGCCACAAAGGTACCTGAAATAACTCGAGCCAACTCAGGGGTCTCCCAGGGGTGTCCTCCTTTAACGAGCAATTTCTCTAAACCCTCTTAACCAAATTTCTTTCTCTTCGACAACCTTTAATATGGTAACTACTTTCCAAAATTCATCATTTTCTAGTGTTCCCAGCATCCCTGAAGTTTTTTTTTCCTATCCTCCAAGTGCATATTTTAAATCCTTCCAATCTAACTGAATCTTTCAAATGTAACCACTTCTTTAAGGGTTAAAATATCATTTTAAATATAAAAGTTATTTTAATATTTTAAAAGCTATAATTACATTTGCACTAGAACTAACTAAATATTAGTAATAGACATGCCTATTTGAATATGAAACTTTAATTGATTACTTTCCTTCAACTTTTGTTTTGGGAATGAGAATGTAACAATATTATTTAACTCTATGTATTTGATTAAATTCATTATCCAATAAAATTACAGTGTTATGCTATGCATGCAATTGAAATTGAGTTCTAAGTAATAATGATATTACCAACAATGAAACATCTTGATCATTGCATACTTGTGCAAATAAGAAATAGGACTCACCCAACTATCACATGAAGTCAAAAAAACCACTAGTTTAGTTAGCAATATAACCAACTTTATGTATAGGTAGAATAATTACCAATGCATATTGTCCAACATAAAGTAGCATGAACCATAAGTAACCCACAAGATCAACAAGGCCACAAGGGATGGGGCCTTACACAAAATGGTAGCATAAACATGAACAAACTCACATAAAACTTGACATGATGCTCCAATATTTAAATGTTGTAATAAATTTTCTCTTGACTAAGTTCTTGACTTGATAATAATTACTTCTAAAAGTGCTTGATCACCAATAATTGCTAGTTCTTTCTTGTTAGTTTTCAATTAGTGAAATGACTGGGTATTTATATACAATTAATCTAATTTCCCAAAAATTAAATCTTGATAACCGACATTTGAAATTCAAATAATAAAATGCTAACTCCAACATATTAAAAATTAGAGGCAAAATAGGGGGACTAAGTCACCTAGGGCGCCATTGTCCTAGCCCTATTTTGTGGGGTTTAAAGTGTCATGAGCAAAATATTAAATGTGACTTGGTTTTATATATGGTTTTTCTTGATAAGTATCCAAATAGGCCATAAAATACATAATTTAGGATATTAGATGTATAATTAGGTCCATGCACTTAGGAGGGAGAAAAAATCTAGTGTGAAATTGTCAAGGGTGACAATTTATGACACTACAGTAGCCTCTAATGCTAAGGAGCAATTTCTTATTAGATCCTCAATTGGATCATACTCATGGATAAACACAGTAAGCTTATATTTGATCCTAGCATAATTGATGAAATTCTCAGGATCACATTTTCTTACCTTATCCATCCTCATTCAGTAGGGTATCAACTTGTTTAGAAGCAATTCTAACCCCTCTCTGGCTATGACCTAGAAATTTCAAAAAACCAAATTGGATGACAAAATTGCACGCTTCTTGTAGTTTTTGAAATGGGCCTTGTCTGACTCATTCAACTGTTAGATAATTTCCAAAATATAATTATGTCTAAGACAAATTTGGATAATATGTGTGGTGCCATTGCGAGCCATAAAACCTTATGACCATGACATCTAAATAGAAAAACAATCACCCCAATTATGATCAAACCCTAATTCTAGATGGAGATCCTTTAGCCTTAAGAATTTTCTAATCCCTAATCAAATTTTTGGCCCAAATTCCTAAGTATATCCTTGACAAAGAATCCCTCAAAAATGTTTTAGTTTGAGGTGTCATAATTGATATCCCATATATAAGTTTGTTCTTGTACAAGGAGCATCCTCTTCTAAGCATCAAACATTCTTATTTGCAAACTAGGGGACCAGATCTTCCTTCCACTATAGAGAATAATATGACACAATAAGGAATACCATTTGAAATGGACTATGCTCTCATTCTCCTTTATGGAACACAAGGCCTTATGAATTCATTCTGATATAAAATTTGCATAGTTGTAAGGCTTATTGACATCCCTACTCTAGATATCCATTGTCAACACCATCAAATTAACTAGTATTTGGGTTTTACAATCCATGCCCAAAAATCAACACAAAGAAAAAATAGGTTTTCATAAAATAATCTTAAAATATGTCATAGTTGAAGGGTTCTAAAATTGGGCAACCATTTTACCTTGTAACTATCCCTTAGTCTTTAGTATTCTCTTGTTAGTGCCCCTAGGTAATTGGGAAATTGAGCATTTTTGTCTAGATCGAGGATGTCATAGATGCAATTTTTATCAAGGGTTAGTAGAGGAACATCCTTCCCACTGAGAATCATCTTGTTATTTGGATTGTAATCCTTAGTCATAGCTCTAATTAATTCAACATTTATAAATACATCAAGGCAAACCAACCTCCCGACTCCTAGTCTCTAAATGTTACAAATTGGCCTATCTGCTAGACATTTTTTGAAGCAATATTTAAAAAGGGTATATCCATGAATGGGGATAATTGCATCTCTACAATAATCATTCTTTTCTAATACCCTATTGAATAAAATATTAGAGCCTTGACCACCTCTAGGTCTTTTTGAAGACCTTGGAAACTGAGCCATTATATCCTTTTTCTTTGAAAATTTCTCTCGTGATTATAATAACAAATGTAAAAGCCATTACACAAAGATATGTGAGAATTTTTATAGATAAGAAACAAATCCTCCATCAATGTTCACATGCTTGAAGGTGTGCCCTACAAGTAGACATTTTCCCAGTTTGAATGTGGACTGTTGATCATTGAAAGATCAACAGATATTGTGGACATTTGAATATGCTTAGGTGAAATGGATGACTTATTTTCATTACTACAATGTCTGGACACATGTCATCATTTTGGGGCTTCATGGAGGTAGAAAAGAATAACAAGTCACTTATGTGAAGATGAAAGCTTTCGTAAAATCGAAGAAAATAGTGAGGAATGACATGTGGCATGATTTTGAGAGCTTGTTCGAGGAACATTTAAGATAGAAAAGCTTCTATGACATAATCAATTTGTGTGAAAAGGAAATTACCCCTTTCAAAGCGCAAACATATAACATTTCACTAGCTTAAGGGGACAAAAATTTTACAACATAAGGCTCCATGAAGCACATAGCTAGCGTGAGTCAATCAATTGTTAACAGATGGTGTAGACTAGGATTTAAGTGGGGACCACATGATGGTCTTGACACTAGATAACTTAAATATTTAAAATGCCCGTGTGGTAACCAAAAAAAATTATGTCACTAGGAAAAGGGATCGGTTAACACACAGTTTAAGAGACATCACATGGAAACTTAATATACCAAGAACCTACAAGAAAAGTTACTAACTGAAGCGAGCAAGAGGAAGAAAGATACATTATTTTATTTGTGAAGAACCCATACAATTTAGCAATGAGGGGAAGCATAATGTTATTTCACATGTTTGTAGGGATATAATAACAAAATGAAAAGCTCTCGCAAATTGAAGTATCCAAAGTAACACTCTGTGTCAAGTGGGGCCATTTGAATCAAAAAGGGTTAAGTAGTGGTTTAAAAATGTATAAGGGTAATGAGATTAATCGGTACTTAGGTGAATGGAGTTGGGTATAAAATGAAACGTGGGCCTTAGAAACACAACTTGAGGGACCAAATAACCGAGGTAGATAGTCAACATTCAAAAATAAATAAAGTGCAAGGGTCATGGCTAGGGTTTAGGGTTTTCTCAAAACCCTAATGCAATTTATTTGTGAACCCTTACAAAAAAGAGGAAACTTGGACATTTCAAAGGATTAAGAAATTTTAGAGAGCCAAAAATTTTACATGTACTACTAGTGGCTCTAGTTGGGGATGATTGTTTTAGGGAAGAAATGTGAGAATCTAGATCTCTGAGAAGAAGACCAGAAAGAGAAAGAAACAAAATTAAAAACAAAAACTAGATTGTACAAAATTTACACATGGTACTTTGTGCATGGAATAAATCTACTTTAAGAAAAATATGATTTCGACAATTTTCCATGCACTAACAATTCCAAAAAATCACCATTAAAGTTTTGTAGAAAGTAATAATCCTCACGATGATTGTTTGCAATAAGGTAAGGGACAACCCAAAGGGCATCAAATTTTTAATGTTTCCCCTTATCCTGAGATCTCATGTTCTGTAATAGGATCATATCATTTATCTCAAATTTTCTTGTTGTTGCTCTCTTGTCAAAGAGATATTTTACTTGTTGTTGCTATCTAATGTTTCTCTATTCTGCCATCTTTCTTGATTCATCCAATTTTGTGAGTTGATTTGTAACATCATAGACAGCTTCATCAATCTCTTGGATGAATTTGTAAATGGGTAGCAAGTTACTAATATGAATTCTTTCCTCCAACCCATATACCAACTCACATGGAGATTTACCAATGGCCTTTTTAATGGTTACTTTGTTAGCCCAAAGTACCAACTTGAGCTTAGCATCCCAAGACCTTTTAAACTTTCCTATCATTCCCTTTATGATTTTTAGCAAGATTTTATTGCTTGATTATGTCTATCCATTTCCTTGTGGATGATAGGAGGATGCATAAGAAAAAAATATTTCATATTGGAGGCAGAAAGTTGTAAACTCCTCAGATCTAAAGCACATTGCATTGTTAGTGATTAACCTAACTAATACTCAAATCCGATGACAATGTTCTCTAGTATAAAGTCCATTATAACTTTACTATTGGCTTTCCTAGTAGGGATTGCTTCAATCCATTTGGTAAAATAGTTTATTGCTAATAGTATCTATTTATGCCCACCACTAGACTTATTTGTGATTTCTCTAATGAAATCAATACCCCATTGTTGAAAAGGGACTTCTATAGAGATTGGTCTTAAGGGTAAAGCTCTAGAATATTTCAACTTGCCTGAAAACTTTTGACATGCTTCACACCTCCTTACTAGTTTTTATGTGTCAACAAGCAAGGTAGGCCACCAATAACCTAATCTCAAGATCATGTGAGTAGTATTTTTGGCTATGCAATGCCCTCCACATGCTCCACTATGCATCTCATCCAAAATTTGGGTAGCATGTTCCTCGTCTACACAATTAAATAGTACCCCATCTTCATTTCTCCAATATATTTCATTATGCAACACAAGTATATTTGATAGAGTATAATTTAAGAGTCATCTTCTAATTTTCATTCATGTTTTCTAGACATGACATATTTTTCAAGTAATGCATAATATTTTATACCAAGGAGATAATTATTGTATAGGCGTGAATTTGCACCCCCCTTGCAACTTCCCCTTTTACACCCTTAACCTTAAAAAGATCAAACCTGACAATGCAATTCAACATCATCCATCTCTACTCCATCCACTTGGTGCTTGTCTTTAGTGTTGGTGGGGGAATTTCTATCAGGGACGCGTGTGTAGCGCACATACATCTGCATGGAATGCTGCCATCCTGACAAGATTCTTGCCTTTGGAATCTGTAGAGGCATTATATTCACCATTGGGTCCGAAGTGTAACGTATTCGTGCCCTTCAACCGACCTTTGAACAACTCTTTCCCTCCCAAATTTATCTAAAATGATTGTCTCATTCTCATTCATTCTCTCTACACATTATGGACAATTTCTTATGCTTCTACACAACTCTTGAGCTACTTGTTCCACTATCGACTTCACTATTCCAACATCACAACATTCTTCACATCTACCATAGAAGTTGCAACTTGGTGTCTTGTCCAAACTCCCTTCGGCATCGTTGCGGCCACATCAACTTTGCCACGGTTGTAGACTTTCTTCCTCTCTCATTGGCCTTGAGTTCCTTTGATCGAGGGTGGTATTGTTCATTCACTATTGCATTGTTGTTGGATTTGAGTAGCATAGTGCTTCTTGTAGTATTTGGTATTCTTTCCTTTCTAGCATAATTTCTTTATCTCATTTCTATTTCTCTATCTATCTGGTTGTTTGTGGAGGTAGGAACACCAAAATGGGGGTTTGAGTGGCATGACAAGCCCCAAAATAGCCCAATATTTTTCCTCACTTTTCTATGTGTAGGTACTTGTTTGCATGGAGCTTGCGGGAGAACTGGACCCTTCGTAAGTTTATTTCTCACCACCTTTGTTCTCCTCTATTTCATAATATTCCTTACGTTACGTTAGTCTCTTTGTTATTTCCTGCTTTTATCATCACAAGTAAACCTTTAGCTAAGTTGTTTAGTAGGTTTTTTGTTATTCTATTTGTGTCTTTTCACTTTTTGTCCATATGGATGCCAACACACCTATGAGATGCCAGTGCACCACATTGTCATCCCTATTTTGCATTGTTGTCCTCTGGTAGAGAGTTGTCCAAGGTATAGTTTGAGTTCCAAAAACCTGCTTGCTTAGTCTAAATCTAACTCTTGGGTTAGTAGAGTGACAGAAGCACTAAGAGTGCTCTTCATTCTCTATCCTCCAATTCCCTAAACACTTGCATGATTGAGGTAGATTAGGATAGCCTTCAACTCTCGGCTCTCTGTGACTTGGAGCCACTAAGTGGTCGGTCCCCCTCCTCTACAATTATAAATTGTGATCCATTAAGATGATGCTTGTCTCTAGATGATTGACCTAATTGACTCCAAGATTTGACTCAACCATAAACTTAGCCAATCCTTATCCTCTCACAAGTTTTTTGATTTGTATATCTATATTAAATTATTGGATCTTATCAATCCATATGCACCTCTTCCTTGTTACTTCTTGTTAAGTGAATATGTCTTACTATAACATTGGGGACATAAGCAATAACTTCATCTCCTACTAGGTAAGGTTTGAAATTATTTATTGCCTTCACTAAAGTGTAAGCATGCTCTTCCATTATGTCATATTTTAAATAAAAAAACTTGGAGAGACTAACTAAAGAAGGCAATAGGTTTCCTATACCCCTCATTCTTTTACAACAAGACAACAACTATGGTATGAAAGGAAGCAAAGGAAAACAATTGGAAAGATTGAAAAATCAAAAGAATTCAATATAGGAGTTTGTTTTATTACTTCCTTAATGATTTGGAAGGCCTTGGTTAGCTCTTCCCCCTAGTATATGGATTCATCTTTCTTGAGCATCTTAGAAATGAACTTTGTCAACTCAACAAAATTTGTGAAAAACCTTCTAACAAAATTCACCTGCCCAAAAAAAGATTGAATGCCTTTGATGTTTTTAGGTTGAGGGATCCTCTCTATTGTAGCAACACATTTTGGATCTATTCTTATCCATTCCTTTGACATAATATGGCCTAATATTTTTCCTTATGTAACCCCAAATACACATTTCTTAGGGTTAAGAGATATACCATATTTAAGAGCTCTAGAAAAAAATGTTCAAGATGCAGGCAGTGATATTCTACCTTCTTAGAAAAAGCAATCAAGTCATCTTGATAGACTACCATGATTATACCAATAAGATCTGAAAATGCAACATCCATTTCTCTTTGAAATGTTTCTCCAATATTTGTTAGGCCAAAAGGCATCCTAACATACACATATGTTCCCTATGGTGTGATAAAAGTAGTTTTATACTATTGTGATTCTCTTACCTTTACCTAGTTATATCGTGACAAACCATCCATCATGGAAAATAACTCACAACCAATCACTTTTTGTAACATTGCCTCCATATATGGCAATGGGTAATTATCCTTCAATGAAGACACATTTTAATTTCTAAAATCTACATATAATCTAATGTCTCCATTCTTCTTTCTGATTGGCATTAGATTAGAAACCCAAGTAGAATATTTGATGAACTCTATGATGCTTCCATCCCTAAGTTTCATTAACTCTTACTATATTTTAGGTGGTAGTGTAGGGTTGATTGGTCTTTGCTTCTACCTGAAGGGCTTAGCATCATACTAGAGGAACTTCATGTTGGAATAAATCCTCTTTTTATGCCTTCAAATCATCATTAGGACCAAGCAAATACACGCTTGTATTTCTTGAGTAAGGAAATAAGTATGATTGTGACATTTGGGTTTAGTTTTTTCCCAATATATATCCTTTTGGGTGTGTTGTTTGTTCCCAAATTTACCTCTTCCAGGTTTTGTTTATGTGTTGGGGTTGGCTTTGCATCATACTTGCCAACACTATGAAAAAATATTTCCAGTGCTACTAATCCTTTTGGGATTTTTTTTATCTTCAATTGAATAACCTTATTCCAAAAATTGGTCTTTTCTTCCATTAACAACCTCAACAAAACCCTAAAAGTCAATTTGCTGGTTGTGGTATTCATCTGCACGATGTAGAAACTTCAATAAATCTTGATCATCATTAAATACATACCAGTTACAAATATTATTTGGAATGGAAGGTCGTGACTTGACCTCAACCTTTGATATTCCAAAAAAAATTATATCATAAGATCTAAGAGTACTATTGGAAAAAATATTTGTCATTGCATTCTTAGACCATTCCATCTAGACAATGGAGAAATCATCAAACATTTCAATAACATCTCATACAACAACCTTATATTGCATTAGTCTCTTATTTTTAAACACATTTCTAATTTGAGTTATTACTAACTTAGAGTCCCCTATAAACCTAAGTTTATTTAAATTGTTCTTGATATTATGTTTGATATCCATGTCCAAGGCCCTAACAATAATGCCTCATACACTACAACATTATTAGTGCATTCAAACTTTAGAGAGTGAATATTTATAGGGATTACCATTTGGTGATATAATTATCACCCCAGTACTTGCTCCTTATTTTGAACCATAGATCATTTTCTTGAACATGTTCCTTTGCTTCTTGAGCCAATGGTGCAATTTTATCTGTCACATATGAAGAGTCTTCAATTATGAAGTTATTCATATAAGTATCAATGAAATATACTTCTTCGTCTGGTTGTAGACCTTCAACAAGAGTAGGAGACTTTTTCTCTTTGTTCATTTTCACATTCTTGCCATTGATAGGGATCATGGAATATGATAAGTCTAGTTGCATACTTCCACCAATGTTTGTAGACCAATTTCTTAATAGTAGCATCACATATTGAGGTGGGATATCCACTATAGCCACAATCATCATGAAGTCTTTCTCAGGGAAGATAGTCAATCTGAACTATACATCTTTCATGATTCGCATCAATATAACTTCCTTGGAATCCATAGCAAAGCATTTACCATATGCTTTACTAAATTGCAGTCCTAATTCTGTCATGATCACCAAGGGCATAACATTGGTGGAAGCTCTTAAATCTATCATACAATATTTAATCAACCTATCCTTTATTTGTAATGTAACATAGAAAGGATCTACCTGAGTAGGTCACTTTGTCAAAGTTGTGCCCAAGTACACCTTAGGTGCTTCAATATTTGTATCTTCATGTTCAACCTTATTTAATTTTTTTTACCCTTTTTAGGTAGGGTAATGACCTTCTTCTTGCTTACAAAGGCTATAGTTGTGCCATTGATAAAGGAAAATTCCTTCTCTTTATGTTCCTAAATTCTCATCATCTCTAGCAAAGGAATAAATAACTTGATCTATGATAAGAATTGTGCCATGCCCACAAAGATGTATCTAGGAATGCCACGATTCTGATCAACTGGTGTGATTTGATTACTGACCTTTTCTTTATTTTTCACCTCAATTCCCTTAGTGCACCGAAGAGTTTCCCTTTCTTGTGTTGTCTTCATCTTTTCATTTCTAGCCTTTATAATAGGGGACACAATCTAATTTAAAGGCCTCTCAAGACCTTTTCCTTTATTCTCTATGTTTCTATCTTTTATTTCAAGCTCTTATTTTTCCTTGATGGGAGATTGATCCTTCACCTCATTTTTATTTTCCTTTATGAAGATGTTGCATTCTCTACCTTGATCATTATTAATTGTTCTATTCCTCAAGTTATAATTACTTTTCACTTGAGCAATGGTAGCAATTGTCAATGCTCTGATCTCCTCTTCAGAGGATCTTCTCAATTTGACATAAGATTCAAATGGTTCAACATTATGTGGGTAAAAGTACAAAGTTGTGTCACACTTTTAAAAGGAAACGACCAACATTGATCCAACTTTTAAAATTGAATCACTAAAAGTGACATTTATGTTTTAAATTTTGAAATCATGTAAAATAATAAAATATTTATTTTTTAGTATATTTTATGCTTGTATTTAAAAAAAAATAAAAAAATTATTTGAATATATTTTTTTTTTATAAATTGACACTATAATTTAGTTGTTGAAAAATGAAGTTACTTGAGACATCAATCTTTATATAGTAATTTTTTTGTGTGTATTTATAACTTGAAACTTTAGTGCATGGATATATTTTTTCCAATTTTGATAAATATATATTTTTAAATAAGTATTAAAATGTGCATGTATTAGAACATAGTTGTTTCCATTTGACGTTAACTTTCATATTATCTATTTATCTAAAATGGAAAAAAATTATACCATCTTGATATAGATTCTTTTATCTAGTGTATCATATTTTTCTCAATTTTTTTAATAAGTTTTACTATTTTTTCTTGGCATGGTAATCAACCTAATATTTTGTGCTAATAACCTACTTTTAGTAAAAATAAAAAGGAAAATATAAAAAATTATTAAATTATTAAAATATATATTTTTGAAAATTACACTTATGGATCTACAAAATGGTATTTTTATATTTAAAAAAAATGTTATTTGCATAAGTAGAAGTTGTTGAAACATCAATTTTTTCAAATAAATCTATTTTTTTGGTAAATTGGCCTCAAAGTGGTGCTACATATGCATTTAGCCAACAATTTTAGTTGGAAAAGTTGTAGACATATCTAACTTAGCTAGAATGAATCTTACAAGATCATATGTTTGACCAAAATTAATTTTCAGTTAGAAATACTTAAACTCACTCGTGTTGATAAGTTGGCCAAAATTGTGACACAACTTTGTACTTTTACCCATGTAATTCATCATGTTCTTCTTCTTCATCAGGAAAAACTTGTTGATGGTATCCATATCTTTTAGATCTTCTATCATGAACATTTGTTTCAACATATCCTTCATCAAAAGAATATTCTTCACTTGCAGAGCATATTCTAGTTGACATCATATATTAACTTCATGGTTTTCATCATGAGGATTGTCACAGTCATCACAAGGATTAGAATGATCCTCAAAATAATGTGCAACCATACATTGTCTAGGAGAGTGAGGTAATTGACAAGGCATGTACACCAAGGATTATCTTCTACAAGATTTGTATTACTTTTCTTTAAATCTTTAAAGGATTAGGAGTCTCTCTATTAGGAATTACCCTTTAGTTACCTTAAATAGGTTCACCATTGTGTCAGTTTGTATTACAAGGTTGGTCAAACAACTTAGGCATTATGTCTTGCTTTTGGTAATTGGGTTTGTCATGGAACAAACCCTTCTCACTTCTCACCACCTTATAACTTAAATCTTTAAGAGGACTCATGACCTTATCAAGCTTATCCTCAGATGAAGGGACCTTTGTCTGATGTCCTTTAGGATTCTATAGGATTTTTACATCATCCCTTTTACTCACCTTCACAAATGCTTTTATGTTACTTTCAATATGCATTTCTATCTTGAAAGCATCTCTTAAGGAATGAGGATCCTTATCTCTTAGTTCTAGCCCATTTTGGCATCATAAGAATTATAGTATAATACCAAACACATGGGTTCACTAGGCCTCATATATTGTGGAATTTTGTTCATGAGCTCAATAAACTGGGTGTTAAACTCAAACACAAATGCACTGTAACCTTTGCTAATACTAGTGAACTCACTTATTATGAATTTGGGGTTAGTCTTGTCACTATACTGTTCTATGAGTATTCTTTTAAATTTATCCCATGACCCAATACTTGCATCAAGTAAACCTATGTACCGATCTCTTGCATCATCTATTAGAGATTACATAAACAAATTCATTACCATATCCTCATCTTCTACCTCAAAATCATCTATTATATTTAAGAAAGTTATGAGATGATCTTCCCCTGATAATGCATTAATACCAAAGAATCTATATAATACATTTCTAACATCATTAGGCGAAACATTGGGTATCCAAGGACACCTCTAAAATCCAACTGCCTGTACCTTTCTAGTTGCAAAGGTCTTCTTGCTAGGATGTTCCCTATAACAAGATTTACTTAAGGATTAGCTTGAATATTTTGCTAATTTGCAACATTATGACTACCTGGTGGATTAAAATTTTGTCCACCCATTTGACCACCCACATTTGGATTATAATATTGGTAATTTCCATAACCCTCTAGATTTTTTTGTGGTTAACTTATTTGAGGTCATGAGTTAGGTATGAGTATATTTTGGTTCATTGGGGTATTTGCAGAGGCATAAGAGGCTTGAACAATTATTTATTGAGGAGCAGAGGTGACAATATTTATCAACAGTGCTATTTGGATAGAGCTTATAAGAATGTTTTGAAACTGAAGATTTCTAGAAGGAAAAGATTGAGAATTAGGACAAGAAATAGAGAGATCTCTTGTGGCATAAGAAATTTTTAGATCATCTATTTTTCTTCTCATATCATAGTTTATTCTAATATTTTCCATTATTTTTAATTCTTTCTTAAGGTCTTCAACTTCAACAAATTTTCCTCAGCTTGAGGTTGTTGTCCAGATGTAGAGGCATTTTGTAATGATACATCCACATGTTAATTCATATACAACATAGCACGGGGATTTGGGGTATTTAGGCCAAAGGATAAATTACTTGGTTGGTTAGATGACCTATTTTTAATACTATCTTAAATATTTGTGATCACAACCATGGTAGGGGAACTAACCCGTGCATATAATTCCTCTCTAAGATCATAATCTCTTTGGATATGTTCTCTTTCTCTCTCAAGTTTTTCCATGATGCTTGATGTTCTAACAATAATTTCTCATCTCTCAAATATTCAATATTCATTATTGGTCTTTGAGCATCATTCCATAACAAAGGCGTAGTCAATGTGCTTCCTTCATTAATTACAAAAATATTGATAAGGGGTTTTGAAGACTTACCCGTGTCCCTTGATTTCTTGTTTGTCTTTGAGATTGGAGTTAAATTTCTAGCTTTTTCATAGGATATGTATGGAATAGAGACCTTCTTCCATCCATATTTGTTGATAATTCTTTCTCTTCTTACACTTTCACTAGCAAGGAGATATTTCAAATTCGGCACCCACAAGTGGGAATAAAGATTTAACAGAAGTAAAAAAAATTGTGAGTTACAAACACAACTAAGTGTGTACAAGGACTTTTAAACAAAAAAAGGCTTTCAGTACTACTCTTTCTCACACTCTATCCAAGAAGAAACCATTGGAATTGAAATTGTGCATATTCCCCAATAGAGTTTCTAATTTATTGGTTTATTGTTAATTTCTAATTGATTCTTAAAATTATCTAAAGAATAGCCAATTCTTACACTCAAAGATTTCAAAAGGTTGGCCAATGAACAAGAGATTGATTTTACAATATACTCCTATGCACTTTAGGTTCTACAAGACCTAGGAGGGTGGTTGTTAACAATATCAAATAAAACTACACTTAATTCATACCAAAATATTGTCTCAATAGAAGTTTTCTCATAAAAAGTGAAAAGAATTATAGATAGACTTAACTTAATCGGCTAGATTATTGGAGACTCCTACATTATAGGCTTTGAGAACATATGTAAAGCTTAAAGAATAAACTAAAACATAAATTGAAATTATTTTGAATATAAATGACCATGGAGTTGTATTCAATATTCACACTTGGATTGGTGCCTTAAACCTTGGTAACAAAGTCAAAAAGAAAATGCAAATATCCTCTGAACAACAAATTGAAAATAAATTCTATGAAAGCTAACATATCACTACCTTACAATGATATTCTTTAAAATTAGATTTATAACCAATTCATCTTAAAAATCCCTAAACATATTAAAACTCTCAATATCTTAAATACAACAAAATAATCCATTACTTTGATAGAAGCTATATAAGAAGCATTCATTTGCATAATAAGGAAAATATGAACATAAATGGTCCTTGATTAATTTTGTTTATAAAAGTAGTAAGATGTACATTGGAGACAATTGATTATTAATTTGTCACAATCTTTTCATATCTTCTAGAATTTGTATATTAATATACAAAAAATTTACAATTACACTTTCATTTCTTCCCTAAAAAACATAGACTGGACTAGTATAGACCTAAGACAGAATCTTTCTGCTTAGAAAAATCCAAGATCCTCTAAAAATGACTCATAAATCTCTTTTATAAAAACAAGGGAGAAACAATCTTAAAGCCATGGAAAAATGTCACATTTTAATTTGACAATATTATCCTAAGGATCAAACCAAAACTACTACAACTATTTGTAAAAGACAAAAAGTACATTACTAGAGGACAAGACAGTTGTAGAAGACACTAAAGAAGATATTTCCTGACATGCATGATGAGACAAAATATGGAGGATGCATGATTAGTTAGTTGTACTTCTCCACCCATGATGCAAATGTATCTTTTGAAGGCAGTGGAAATGCCAAAATTCTTTTGACATGATTCAAATAAGAGGAATTCTTCCTTGACCCACTTCTATACATCATCAAAAAACTTCACCAAACCTACCTTTAAATTTATCAAGCTCTATCCAAAGAAGCATTTATCTTGTCTATATCTATATCATCTTCTACAAAAATAGAACTCAATATGGGAGATAACATATTACTAAACTCAACCCTCCACGCCTTTTAATCCTTTAATTTTCCACCCTCAGACAAAATTTTGGGCATAATAACATGCTCAATATTATAAAAAAACTCCAAGGATTGCTCCATAGTGAGTTGATAGCTCTCATGTATGACCATATTTTCCTCAATAATGTCAAAATTTTCTAAAATGACACTTAACTCAATAGGAGCACTACCATCAAAATTTTCTCTCAACAAATTTTCAATCAATTGCTTCCTTGGGTACCAAATATCTTGGATTCCCTTTAACCTAGCCTATAGTGGGATATGAATGATGCAAGTAGTAATGATTGAATTATATACATTCCATGCATTTTATAGGTGGCCTAAGATGCATGATAGCCTATGACAAAAAATGCTATCAACAACTTCTATGAACTTCTCTCTTCTCTCCAACTTTGTTTAGTTCTTTGCCTCTCTGCTCTTTATCAAATCTTTCTTCAAGTTGCTTATTTCCAAAGTGAGGGATACCTTCTCTTGACTCTCCCTATCTCCCTCCACAATTTTAGGAGAAAGAAAACAATCTAGTAACAATATTTACTTGCTCCTACAACATCAAATTTAAATCATTTACCTTAGCAAGGTTTGCTTCTAATTTCCTTCTTGTTGCTTATGTAAACATAGTCTTGTTTATAGTTATTGTTTCTTCTTAAAGAGCACTTGTATCCTCCAATCTCTTGACAATTAGATTTCTAGTTAATTCATTTATGTCATTTATGACTTAGGGTTTGTTGGTCTTAGGGAAGATCAACCAAATAGCCAAGGTCTCATGCCTTGGGTTAAAACCTAAGCCAAAATATAAAGCATCAACTTGCTCTTTTGATGACAACACAAGGTTATCTCCCTCTTTCTTTCTTATGATATCAAATTCAATAGTAGATGATATATCCTATCTTGGCAGCACCAGTCATCCACTCTTCCTAATTATCTCACTCCCCTTTTCTAGGGTCATGTTTTCCATACTTGCATTAACCTCTACCCATATATATGTAACAATTTAGTCTTTATTGTCCTTTGTTATCCTTATCTCGGTTTCCTCCATTTTCAATCTAAAGGCCTCACCTTTATTCTTTAGGAGGAAGTCTTTAAATTTCTAAGTAGTGATGAATTTGTCATTAGACATAAGTTTTGTACATACCAAGGCTATAACATCATCAACCACTTGCCCACCATTCTCAAACTTTATTAATAACATCTTCTTAGAGGACCTTTCAACCATAACCCTAGCTAGGGGTTGCATTACTTCCATCACATCTAAGTTTTCTAGAAACTCAGAAGGGCCTATTGGGTAATATACTAGAGACCCTATGGGAGGAGCTTATTGTTGTAGAGTGTGATCCGCTCATGGCTTGATTGCTCAACTGATTGAGAAGAGGGACCAATCCTATTCATCTAAGATACTTTCAAAGGCACATTAGCCAATAGATTGGCTGCATTATCCAACATTGTCACGATTCTATTTAGTAGGTCTTAAATATTTGTATGTGCACCTTTGTAGGATGGGTCCACTCCTTTCCTTCTTTCTTCTACTAGTTGGATTCTTACCCACTGCTCCCTTCTCTTTGTAGCCTCTAATGTTGAGGAGAAATTTCTTATTAGATCCTCAATTGGATCACGCTCATGGTTAAATGCAACAAGCTTATATTTGATCCTAGCATTATTAATGAAATGCTTAGGATTACATTTTCTTACCTTATCCACCCTCATTCAATAGGGTATCAACTTGTTTAAAATAAATTCTAACCCCTCTCTGGCTGTGACCTAGAAATCTAAAAAAACCAAAATGGATGAAAAATTGCATGCTTCTTGTAGTTTCTAAAACAAGTCTTTCTTGACTCATTCAACTACTAGATAATTTCAAAAAATGTAATTATGTCCAGGACAAATTTGGGCAAGATGTGGGTTCCCACAAGGGAACCATAAACCCTTATGACCGTGACATCTAAATAGAAAAGCCAATCACCCCAATTATGATCATACCCTAATTCTAGTTGGAGATCCTTTGGCCTTAGGAATTTTTTCACATCTTCTGACAATCCCTAATCAAATTTTTAGCCCAAATTTCTAAGTTATCCTTGACAAATAATTCCTCAAAAATTGGCCTCAAAGTGGTGCTACATATGCATTTAACCAACAATTTCAGTTGGAAAAGTTGTGGACATATCTAACTTAGCTAGAATGAATCTTATCATATCATATTTTTGACCAAAATTGATTTTTAGGTAGAAATACTTAAATTCAGTTGTGCTAATAAGTTGGCAGAAAGTGTGACACAACTTTATAATTTTACCCTAATCCTGTCCAAGTTAAAAGGACCATTTTTTGTCTTTTATTCTACCTTTTATTTCACCATGGATGCTCTAGGTCATGCATTTATCATGCTTTCTTTTGAAATATTTTTTGATCGTTTTATTGAAAAGAAAACTAAGCTTATTTGGTTAGATGTATCTTACAAGATTTAGGCATTGGTGGCCCAATCATTCAAAAACAAAGGAAAGAAGAAACTAAAATCCAATACATAATATAATGAGCCTCCCACATCTTCTAAATAGGATAAAATTGAGAAGAATAAGCCCATACATGCTTATTGCAATTACAACAAGCATTGATGAACACAGTTGTTGGAAAATATAGATTGATGGGTTGAAGCACCTTCTTCAAAATAACAATACAAATTGACTTCAATAATGTCTTTTGGTTCATATTCTTCCTTAGCACTATCATCATCTATATAGTTAGGAATAAATAAAGTGGAAAATCAGATGGAAAAGATGAAGGAAAAATAACTTTGGGCATCTACAAGTCTTGATATAAGGAGATGGATTCTTTATTAGGGAGCTTCACATCATGTGGCTTCATCATAGGGCATGTTCTCTTCATTTGAGACTTGTACTTTACCACACATCCTGATGAGGAATAATACACATATGTATGTTTATGGGAAATGATCTATTGACATGAGAGAAATAATTTTTAATGATGTACTTTATTTTCCATCCTTGTCAACTAATCTCCTTTCCATCGATTAGATTACACATAGTGGGGCATGAAAGATTGTTTAGTTCACACTTGATTATGTGGTAATTAGGGACTTTAAGAGTAGATATATCATTTCTATTAGGATGATTGATCATGCATCTCACTTGTATACCTTTCCATATTTTTCCCCTAATGATGT
This sequence comes from Sequoia sempervirens, assembly GCA_007258455.2. Taxonomy (NCBI): domain Eukaryota; kingdom Viridiplantae; phylum Streptophyta; class Pinopsida; order Cupressales; family Cupressaceae; genus Sequoia; species Sequoia sempervirens. The sequence continues at coordinate 185,362 of VDFB02342389.1, forward strand.
AGTTCCTTTGACTAATGCTCACACTCATGCATCTAATGTGAATTATATTTTTGAGAAATTTTGTCACTTGAACCTTAGAATTCTTGAGACTTGTATTGATATTTCATCTCCTCCACCTCTTACTTCTTTGGAGATTAGAGTTGCCATGGCTTTAGTTCAACATGATTATTCTTGTCTTTTAGATTGAATATTATGGGATGACTACTTGATAGGTATTCTAGATTTATTTTGTAAGTCCCATCTTACATATTTGGAGGACACACTCAAGGGTATTTGTTTCCTCTTTGATGATAGTTACAACACACCTATTATCACATCATATTTGTCTTTAGAGATTTTTCTTCATGATTCTTCACAAGTTTTTGGATTGATTTCACCTCATTGCATTGTGACATCTTTTGATTCTAACATGTTGATACATGATCAATTTTCAGAGGCACATATCATGAGACTTCTTCTCTCATCTCTATTCTTGGATTTGGAGTTTATTTTTCATACACCATTAGATTTGTTTCTTCCCCAGGGGATACATAGCTGTTTTCCAATTTGGGACACCCTTCAACATTTATCTTTATGTATTCACCGTTGGCACATGAGCCACTTCCTTATAGGGGGATCTATAGTCTCACTCTTTCTCTCCTTACGAGGGGGTTATTGATTGTATATTTGTGATGGGTGTAGTCCTTGGGGGGTCATGTTGAGTCCTTATTCCATCACTTGTACATGTTTTTTTTCATGTTTTTTCTCTTGTGGAGAGGCTTTTTTCTTACTAGTTTTTCTCCTTTATGGGTACCTAATAAAACTTTGTTTCCAAGATCCATATTTTCACTCTTACATTTATTTGTGTTCCTATGTAAGTTACACTTAAGGGGGGGTGTTGGTGTGAACACTATACAATAGGTCTAACTAGTTTCCATCTAGGTCCTATTAACACTTAGTGAAGTTTACTTAGGGCACTTTTAGGTTCTTTAATTTTTGTGTCTCATGTCATATGATTGTGGA
>VDFB02342389.1:186463-244457 GCA_007258455.2 Sequoia sempervirens
TAGGACCAAACTAAATTTCTTTTGGGCTTTAAAATGAACGTTCGAATTGGTTAAAAACTAAAACCTCGCATCATTTTGTTTGTTGGATTAAAATTGAACAATACAACTTTCACACTTCAAGTTGGTGTTGTAGTACCCCTCCATTTATGCTTATGTTTTCTGTTTGCATGTTTTCACACTGTTAGACTTTGGTACTTTGGTTTGGATATTTTGATCGCTGATTTTGAGCGACAGTGGATTCACTTTATGATATGATGATACATTGTATGGTGATAATTGATTTCTGACATGCTTTGATATAGTGTAGATGTTTTCCTTCAGATGTTATTGCTATATATATCTTTATGATGGACTAACTGCTATTTAATTTGTCAGTCTGATGTGACGTGTATTGGTGTGGAAACGAGTGCATGCAACAAGCTTGCGGTGCCAATGATAATAGTGATTTTTCTCACTTTCACCGGTGTGCACAGCAATATGGATTATATATATATGCATGTTATTTTGTTTGGTTGCAGATTGCGGTACATGACCGCAAACTCCCGCACGATTATTCAAGTCCCCGGCGTGTAATCCAGAGACTCAACGGAAATGTTGATTGGGAGGTAGTAACATGGTTTATCCTAGTCTAGTCTTTAACCCAGTCACAGTACATTGTCAGTTTTAGTTCGGAGTCATAGATGGTCTTGTTTGTTCTTGATTGGATCAATTGCTTGAAAGGAAATTTTTTTTCAATTTTTAATAATAGTTTACTATTCTTTAATTTATTGTTATTTAAATTAATTTTTAAATGTTAAAGAAATAAGTTTTACATTTTATTTAATTAATTAATTAGTTAGTTTGGTTAAATAATTTGATCATTGAGATTAAATTCATTTAATTAAATAAATTAATTGATTAAATTAAAATGGTTTTAAATGTGTGAATAGATTTAATTTTTAATTAATTATTATTTTGGAAATGGCATTTTTAATTGTTAAATAAATTTTGTATTTTTGAAAATTGGAAATTTTAAATAAATTAAAAGCATGCAAATTTTGAAAGTGGAGGAAATGAAAGATTGTCGGGAAGTTGTTGGAAGATATTTGTTTCTTCTCGACATGTGTGCCAGTTAAATTTATTGCTTTTGGTTGAGAATATTCACGGAGGTTATCTGGGATTTGGGGAAACACAGAAGGTTACTTTTTTCTTCACGGGAAATGAAAAATATAGTCTGCTGTTAAAAATTTGCTTTTGAGAAGAATTTGAGAATTCCTGTGAGTTGTATATTTTTGGAAGAATTCTTTGGTTGGTTTTAGCTTCCTTTGTGAGTTTGGGTTTTCTGGAGAAGCTTTGGAGAATTGCGCTCAACAGGCAACAAAGGCTCTCTTCTACAGACAGATTTATGAAGCTAAGGAAAAACAGGTATTTCCCTTGGGTTTTAATTTGTTTATTTTTTTGAAAAGAATCTCTGAGAAAATAAATTTCAGTTAAATTAAATCCTTGTACTTCTCGAAAAAAAATTTGTTCACTGTATTCTTGTTTTGAAAGAATTTGTTGGTTTCAGAAAACTTCTGTAGCTTACTCTTTGTAGAAAAGTTTGAGTAAATTTCTGTGAGGGAAATTATTGTTGACAAAAGAAATTGAATCCTCAGGAAATAAATTAGGACTTGATTAAAAATGTTGTGCGTGTTTTCTTTTGAAACCCTGAAGAAATTTTATAATTTCCCCAATTTCCCCATTGAAACCCTGTAGAATTTTTTTTATTTCTCTATTGAAAAACCTTGTGAAATTTATATATATATATACATATATTTTATATATGTTTTCATATATAAATTGGAATGTGAAAATCTTATATTCTGTATAAGAATATTAAAAAATTTATGTACAGGCGAATTGAAAATTTTATTTAAAAGAAAACGAAATTTCAAAATCGCCGTACGAGCGAAATTATTAAAAAATAGATTTTTTTTTTTTAATGTTTATTGGGGAGGGCCGAAACCCTCCCCCCATTCCTATGGGCGGCACAGCCACCATGGCTGTGCACAGCAGCCAGTAGGCTGCTAGGCGCAGCCCTGGTAAAGGCTGCGTTCTCCCCACAGGGAGGCCGCGGCTGGAGCTGTGGGCTTCTTAATGTTTGATTTTATTTAAAAATATCAAACAATTTATTTTATATGTTATGTTTAGTATTCAATTTTTATTTTATTCTCTTATTTATATATATATATTATATATATATATATACGTGAATATGAATATATATATATATATATATATATATATATATATATATATATATATATTTGCTGGAATAAATATAATATTTTTATAAATATTTGTAAGATTTGTGATTTATTAATTTAGAAAAATAATTTTGATATTTTAAAAAAATTGCATGTAAACTTCAAAATTAAATATTTCTAATATAGTAAGATTGGAAGAGAATATTTAGTATATTTATTTATATGCGAAATCGAGAAAGTTAAATTAGAATAAATTGATGCAATTTTCTTTAATGTATGAGAAATGAATTACGAACAAGTTGATTTATTTCTTGTTATTTTTTACTGTTTTGAATGGATTTAGTAAATCCATATAATACATTTTTATTGAGCTTTAATTTGCTTTAAATAGCATTTTCTCTTTTATTGGTTAAATCGAGAATGTCTTAGATGAACAAGTCTTCCAGACAAGTTGTATAACGTGGGGGTTGTGATTGTTTAATTGAATTCTTGTGATGGCTAAGGTTGTGTACATAATTTTTGTATGGTGTTTTGACACCTAATATTATGAACATAGATTTGATGTTCGTTATGAAAAGAGTAGAATTTTATGTTGTATTTTTGTACACCTTGTCTACCTTAGTTAGGGAAACTTAGATTCCTTATGTTATGTTTAGGGGAGTGGCTCTATGTGAGGGCCAACACACAAAGTGGTGTCAGGGTAACTTACAAAGAGTTAGTAAGTCAGTGATAACTAAACAACACAGTAGTTAGAGTTAAAATCTTTAATAAGATTATTATGCCTCGCTTATAGACTCTAGAGCTAGTTTAGTCTTGAGTATAAGTTGAGAAGGCCTGGAATAGTAAATCGATAACTTGTTACTTTAAAAGATATTCGATTCCGCAATAGTATGCAAATGGGGCCGGGTTTCGTAAGAGGTTACCAGGGTAACCCAAGTTGGGGGCCGAAACCTAGGAAGAAACACCAGGGTAACCTTTGCAACATTGTGATGACACTCCACCTAAAATAACAGTTTACCTTGTGTACTTAGCATATTTGATTGTCTTAAATCTGGAAGCAATGTAACCATCAGTTAGTTATGTACTTGTGTCTAGGGTGAATAGGTTATGTCTAGGTAACCATATTACTATCTCCTAGCATGGGGGGTGGACCTACGGGTACCACATGGTTGGGTGGAATGTGCACCTTACTTCGTTGGGTCCCTAGTTTATGATCATGGCAACGAGAGATTCATGCATGGAGAGCTCGTACTTGGATATATATGTACTTTCTTTATTGCATTATTGTAAATCTTGTATTTGAAAACATCCCTCAATTGTTTATGAGGTGAACATTTGTAAAATGTAATTGTAACTATTATTGATCTACCTCATCAGATGAATGAGTATTGTAATATTATTTCAAATGCAATGTAAGAATCATATTTGTACTATATAATTTCATGAATGAAATTCAAATGTTGTGCAATGTTTACTTTTAAGTTTATGTTAATTAAATATGTGCAATGCTAAATACTAAAGTCGTCTATGGAAACTCAAGTAGTGTAACGTCGCGTAACTTAGTGAATGTATGTAATTAATTAAGTTAATATTATTACTTTAAAAAAATAAATTATTTCACTTTTATACATAATTGCAACATTCCTTAGGTTATAAGATGGGGCATTACAGATTGGTATCAAAGTGAAGGTTTCTAACACTGGACGCTCTGGGTAATCGCGAGCCCATTAGGTTGACCTAGTACGTAGAGTCGCTATCTATTAGCCTTAGTTGTTTAGTATCTGAGACTCATTATTGTTTATGTGTAGGATCATGCCTAGACGACGTGCTAGAGGTCATGGTAGAGGTTGAGGTGGAGGCCGAGGGCCAATCCCTCAGGTTACTCCCACTCTGAGCCCTCATCAAAGTGATCAGGCAGAGTAGTTAGATCAGAGGAATGAGGGATAGAATCCTGAACAGTCAGGAGTAGAGGGTTCACAGATACATCCTTTATTAGAGGAGGTCCTAGCTCGTCTTGGACCTAGACAGGAAGTTGAGCAGGAGGTTGTTAGAGAGCTTGATAGATCTCCAAGGAGAGTAGAGGATATAGTGCATCAGGATGCTATTATGGCAGGACACATGCAGGATTTATTGAGGGCACGCCCTCCTACTTTTGATGGTATAGGAGGTGGATTGGAGGCAAAGACTTGGCTATTGGACTTGGGTAGATGCTTCACCATGCACCCTTACGGTAGCAATACCCGAGCGAGATGCGCTATCATGCATCTGAGAGGATTCGCCTCTACTTGGTGGCGCCTGGAGGAGCAGAAGCTCCACTTAGATATTGGGTCAGTGTCTTGGGAGATGTTACTGGAGAGGTTTAGAGCATGGTTCCTATCGGAACACTGGAGGCAACGACGGGCTGACGAGTTTCATGATCTACGTCAATTGGCTCTATCTGTTGAGCAATATGAACGTAGATTCTATGAACTCAAGCAATATGCAGGTATTGGCGATGATGAGCCTATGTTGGTTCAACACTTTATCAGGGGTTTGAATGCCCGCATTAGTGGTGGAGTCAGAGTCTTTGAGCCAAAGACTATGGAAGTTGCTGTGGAGAAGGCTCGAATAGTGGAAGAAAATCTTGTTATGGCGTTAGGTGGTCACATAGGAGTACAGATTGGCAGTGCTCCTGCAATAGGTTTTAGTCCACGGGGTGGACAAAAAGTATGCATGCGGGTTCCTCTAGGAACTAAATGTACACCCTCAAAGGGTGGGCAACAAAGAACAACAACGCATACACCTCAAAAGAATAATAATCCACAACCACAACAAAGGTAATAGCCCGCTACCGCAGGCAAGTACCGAATCGGGTGGCTTAACAAGCTGCAGAACAGGCGATCAGCCTACTGAGTGCCTGCCTACTATCAAGAGGTAGTCGTTAACCAATGCACCTCGAAAGTGGCAGAGATTCGGTAGAGGCACAAAGGTTACCGTAGGATGCAAAGCAGGACACATTGCTAGGCAAAGGTCCATGAGAGGGCTCCTTTTTCGCTTGGGGCCCTCGGCCTCTGCAGCCACAAAGCAAGTGATGCGGTGATTTATCTACGCTTTAGTGCCAGGTTAATGACCGCCAAGCTGATCACTAGAACATAGTGGTCGAGACTTCAGGTAAGTTACATGGTGTTAGTGTTTCCATTCTTTTTTATTCTGGAGCCACCGACTCCTTTATTTCACCTACCATCATTGAGCGATGTGGTCTTGTGGCGGTAAAGCAAGGCGGTAAGTGGCAGGTTGAATTTGCCTATGGGGTGAAAGTAGCAGTAGAGAACCTTGTACATAATTGTGAACTTAAAATTGGTACGTTAACTACCTTAGTAGATATACATGTTACACCTTTAGGATCGTATGACATAGTTTTAAGTATGGATTGGTTAGCATCTCATCATGCTGTGATTGACTGTCGACTTAAGACAGTTAGTTGCATTAATGATTTAGGTGCGAAAGTGGAAATCATAGGTGTTCAAAGACCTATCTCTTTGTAGATGATATCTGCTATGCAATTAAAGAGATGTCTTCGTCAGGGTTGTCAACTGTTTGCAACAACAGTTACTGATTTGGAAGAAGGTGAGAGTCGAGAGGTATCTCTTGATGATCATCCTATTCTTAGAGAATTCGCTGATGTGTTTCTTGATGAAATACTTGGAATGCCACCGAAGAGGGATATTGATTTTAGAGTTGACTTAGTTCTAGGAGCTGAGCCTATATCTAGAGCTCCATATAGAATGACGACTCAGGAGTTAGAGGAACTTCGTATCCAGTTAGAGGAATTATTAGAAAAGGGTTTCATTCGTCCAAGTGTTTCCCCTTGGGGAGCACCTGTCATCTTCGTAAAGAAGAAGGATGGGTCACTTAGATTGTGTATTGACTATCATCAATTGAACAAGGTTACGATTAAGAATCATTATCCTTTGCCTAGAATCGATGATCTTTTTGATCAGATCAAGGGAGCTAATGTGTTCTCTAAAATCGATTTGAAATCTGGTTACCATCAATTGCGAATTGCTGAAGCTGACATTCATAAAACTACATTTCGTACTTGTTATGGGCACTACGAATTCACAGTAGTACCGTTTGGGTTAACAAATGCACCATCAGTGTTTATGAGTTTAATGAATGGTGTTTTTCGTACATACCTTGATCGCTTTGTCCTTGTATTTCTCAATGATATTCTGATCTATTCGAGAAACATGAAGGAACATGAAGAACACTTGAGATAGGTATTGCAATGTTTAAGGGAAAATCAATTGTATGCGAACCTGAAGAAGTGTGACTTCTTTCAAACTGAGGTAAAATACCTTGGACATGTGATTTTTGGAAAAGGTATTGCTATGGATCCTTCAAAGATTCAAGCTATTATAGATTGGCCCGTGCCTACTAATGTAGGTGAAGTGCGTAGTTTTATGGGTCTAGCTGGTTATTATAAGCGGTTTGTTGAGGGATTTTCTAGAATCGGTCATCCTATTACTTCTCTTCAGAGAAAAGGGAAGAAGTTTGTTTGGACAGAGCAGTGTCAGTTGGCTTTTCAGACACTTAAAGAAAAGTTGACTAATGCGCCTATATTGATTGTTCCTGATCCTACTAAGGATTTTGTAGTTTGCACTGATTCATCCTTAGAGGGCTTGGGAGCAGTTCTGATGCAAGATGGGCGTGTGATTGCTTATGAGTCTCACAAACTCAAGGATCATGAATTAAACTATCCCACTCATGATTTAGAACTAGATGCAGTTGTGCATGCATTAGTTCGATGGAGGCATTTCTTATTAGGTCATCGTTTCGAACTTCATATTGATCATCGTAGTCTACAATACATTTTCATGCAACCTAACTTGAATGCTAGACAAAGACGGTGGATGGAGTTCTTGTGTGAGTACGATTTTGAAGTGAAATATGTTTAGGGAAAAGAGAACGTAGTGGATGACGCTCTTAGTCGTCGTCGACATGAGATCTCTGCTACTACTCTTGAAGTAGATTTGAGAGGTCAAATATTAGCAACACTTCCTATTGATAGACTGTATCAGGAAGTAAGGTCAGAGATTGAATCTAGTAGACCTTTAGAAGGTCGATTTGTAGGGTATGTCCTTGAACTAGATGGTATATTACGACATTTAGGTCATATTTATGTACCACATTTTGAGGGTCTTCGTACATTAATTATGAATGAGGCTCATCGAGCTCCATACTCAGCTCATCCAGGTGTTAAGAAAATGCATGCCGATCTTCGGCAATTGTATTTCTAGCCTGGTATGAAACGTGATATTGCTGATTATGTATCGAGATGTCTTGAATGCCAGCGAGTTAAAGCTGAGCATCAACATCCCGCTGGATTATTGCAGCCACATCTCATTCCTGAATGGAAATGGGATATTATATCTATTGAATTTATTGTAGGGTTACCTACGTCATCACGTCGACATGATACCATTATGGTAACTGTTGACCGATTGACTAAGGTAGCTCATTTTTCACCAATACGATCATCTTACAATGCTTCATCCGTAGCTAGGATATTCATGGAGGACATAGTTAGATTGCATGGGATTCCTCGTAGGATTATTTCTAATAGAGATCCCGTATTTACTTCAGCCCTATGGACTTCATTACAACATGCTCTAGGTACACAATTGAACTTTAGTTCAGCGTATCATCCTCAAACCGATGGACAAACAGAGAGAGTTAATCAAATATTAGAGGATATGCTTAGAATGTACGTAATGGACCAACAATCACGTTGGGAGGATTATCTGTACTTAGTAGAATTTGCTTACAATAACGGATATCAGAGTTCCATAGGTATGCCACCATTTCAGGCATTATACGGTCGTCCTTGTCGAACTCCTTTGAGTTGGGATCGACTTGAGGATAGAGTATTACTTGGTTCCGAGATGCTTCGAGACATGGAGCAATAGGTTGACTGTATTAGAGAACATTTGATAGCAACACAGGATAGGCAAAAGAAGTATGCCGATGCTCATAGAATAGACCGACAGTTTGCAGTTGGTGATAGAGTGTTTCTTTGAGTGCGACCGCGAAAGAGTCCAATCCGTTATGGAAAAGGCTCTAAGCTTGCGCCTCGTTTTGTTGGGCCATTTGAGATCCTAGAGAGGATTGGTCCTGTGGCGTATCGACTCGCCTTACCACCCAGTTTGTCACGTATTCATGATGTTTTTCATGTATTAGTTCTTAGACCATATCATCTCGACATTTCTCAGGTACTTGATTGGAATGCGTTACAGGTAGAGGACAGGCAGCTGGCTTTGGAGCCCGTGGCCATTCTAAAGCGTCGGACGCTCGGTCTCAGGGGTCAAGATGTTGATCAAGTGAGGGTCCAATGGGATCCTAGCCATGAGGCTTATGCTACTTGGGAGGATGCGACACGCATGAGGGAACTTTATCCCTATCTGTTCGCAAGTTTTTAGGAGCAAGCCTGATCCAAGGGGGGAGGATGTAGTACCCCTCCATTTATGCTTATGTTTTCTATTTGCATGTTTTCACACTGTTAGACTTTGGTACTTTGGTTTGGATATTTTGATCGCTGATTTTGAGCGACAGTGGATTCACTTTGTGATATGATGATACATTGTATGGTGATAATTTATTTCTGACATGCTTTGATATAGCATAGATGTTTTCCTTCAGATGTTATTGCTATATATATGTTTATGATGGACTAACTGTTATTTAATTTGTCAGTTTGATGTGACGTGTATTGGTGTGGAGAACGAAATTGCATCACTCGCTTGCGAGTGCCCTGTGATGTCCGTGATTTTCTCTGCACGGTGTGCCTGTATTATGTATTATATATATATGCATGTTATTTGTTTGGTTGCAAGATTGCAGGTACATGACACCGACTCCACCTGATTATTCAGGTCTGAGCGTGTCAAGACTCAACGGAAATGTTGATTGGGAGGTAGTAACATGGTTTATCCTAGTCTAGTCTTTAACCCGGTCACAGTACATTGTCAGTTTTAGTTCGGAGTCATAGATGGTCTTGTTTGTTCTTGATTGGATCAATTGCTTGAAAGGAAAATTTTGTCAATTTTTAATAATAGTTTACTATTCTTTAATTTATTGTTATTTAAATTAATTTTTAAATGTTAAAGAAATAAGTTTTACATTTTATTTAATTAATTAATTAGTTAGTTTGGTTAAATAATTTGATCATTGAGATTAAATTCATTTAATTAAATAAATTAATTGATTAAATTAAAATGGTTTTAAATGTGTGAATAGATTTAATTTTTAATTAATTATTATTTTGGAAATGGCATTTTTAATTGTTAAATAAATTTTGTATTTTTGAAAATTGGAAATTTTAAATAAATTAAAAGCATGCAAATTTTGAAAGTGGAGGAAATGAAAGATTGTCGGGAAGTTGTTGGAAGATATTTGTTTCTTCTCGACATGTGTGCCAGTTAAATTTATTGCTTTTGGTTGAGAATATTCACGGAGGTTATCTGGGATTTGGGGAAACACAGAAGGTTACTTTTTTCTTCACGGGAAATGAAAAATATAGTTTGCTGTTAAAAATTTGCTTTTGAGAAGAATTTGAGAATTCCTGTGAGTTGTTGTATATTTTTGGAAGAATTATTTGGTTGGTTTTAGCTTCCTTTGTGAGTTTGGGTTTTCTGGAGAAGCTTTGGAGAATTGCGCTCAACAGGCAACAGAGGCTCTCTTCTACAGATAGATTTCTGAAGCTAAGGAAAAACAGGTATTTCCCTTGTGTTTTAATTTGTTTGTTTTTTTGAAAAGAATCTCTGAGAAAATAAATTTTAGTTAAATTAAATCCCTGTACTTCTCGAAAAAAAATTTGTTCACTGTATTCTTGTTTTGAAAGAATTGGTTGGTTTCAGAAAACTTCTGTAGCTTACTCTTTGTAGAAAAGTTTGAGTAAATTTCTGTGAGGGAAATTATTGTTGAAAAAGGAAATTGAATCCTCAGGGAATAAATTAGGACTTGATTAAAAATGTTGTGCGTGTTTTCTTTTGAAACCCTGAAGAAATTTTATAATTTCCCCAATTTCCCCATTGAAACCCTGTAGATTTTTTTTTTATTTCTCTATTGAAAAACCCTGTGAAATTTATATATATATATATAAAATATATATATAAATATATATATATAGATATATTTTATATATGTTTTCATATATAAATTGGAATGTGAAAATCTTATATTTTGTATAAGAATATTGAAAAATTTATGTACAGGTGAATTGAAAATTTTATTTAAAAGAAAAACGAAATTTCAAAATCGCCGTACGGGCGAAATTATTAAAAATAGAATTTTTTTTTTTTAATGTTTATTGGGGAGGGCTGAAACCCTCCCCCCATTCCTATGGGTGGCACAGCCACCATGGCTGCGCACAACAGCCAGTAGGCTGCTGGGCGCAGCCCTGGTAAAGGCTGCGTTCTCCCCACAGGGAGGCCGCGGCTGGAGCTGCGGGCTTCTTAATGTTTGATTTTATTTAAAAATATCAAACACAATTTATTTTATATGTTATGTTGAGTATTCAATTTTTATTTTATTCTCTTATATATATATATATACGTGAATGTGAATATATATATATTTGTTGGAATAAATATAATATTTTTATAAATATTTGTAAGATTTGTGATTTATTAATTTAGAAAAATAATTTTGATATTTTAAAAAAATTGCATGTAAACTTCAAAATTAAATATTTCTAATATTGTAAGTTTGGAAGAGAATATTTAGTATATTTATTTATATGCGAAATCGAGAAAGTTAAATTAGAATAAATTGATGCAATTTTCTTTAATGTATGAGAAATGAATTACGAACAAGTTGATTTATTTCTTGTTATTTTTTACTGTTTTGAATGGATTTAGTAAATCCAAATAATAGATTTTTATTGAGCTTTAATTTGCTTTAAATAGCATTTTCTCTTTTATTGGTTAAATCGGGAATGTCTTAGATGAACAAGTCTTCCAGACAAGTTGTATAACGTGGGGGTTGTGATTGTTTAATTGAATTCTTGTGATGGCTAAGGTTGTGTACATGATTTTTGTATGGTGTTTTGACACCTGATATTATGAACATAGATTTGATGTTCGTTATGAAAAGAGTAGAATTTTATGTTGTATTTTTGTACACCTTGTCTACCTTAGTTAGGGAAACTTAGATTCCTTATGTTATGTTTAGGGGAGTGGCTTTGTGTGAGGGCCGACACACAAAGTGGTGTCAGGGTAACTTACAAAGAGTTAGTAAGTCAGTGATAACTAAACAACACAGTAGTTAGAGTTAAAATCTTTAATAAGATTATTATGCCTCGCTTATAGACTCTAGAGCTAGTTCAGTCTTGAGTATAAGTTGAGAAGGCTTGGAATGGCAAATCGATATCTTGTTACTTTAAAAGATATTCGATTCCGCAATAGTATGCAAATGGGGCTGGGTTTCGTAAGAGGTTACCAGGGTAACCCAAGTTGGGGGCCAGAACCTAGGAAGAAACACCAGGGTAACCTTTGCAACATTGTGATGACACTCCACCTAAAATAACAGTTTACCTTGTGTACTTAGCATATTTGATTGTCTTAAATCTGGAAGCAATGTAACCATCAGTTAGTTATGTACTTGCGTCTAGGGTGAATAGGTTATGTCTAGGTAACCATATTACTATCTCCTAGCACGGGGGGTGGACCTACGGGTACCACATGGTTGGGTGGAACGTGCACCTTACTCCGTTGGGTCCCTAGTTTATGATCATGGCAACGAGAGATTCATGCATGGAGAGCTCGTACTTGGATATATATGTACTTTCTTTATTGCATTATTGTAAATCTTGTATTTGAAAACATCCCTCAATTGTTTATGAGGTGAACATTTGTAAAATGTAATTGTAACTATTATTGATCTATCTCATCAGATGAATGAGTATTGTAATATTATTTCAAATGTAATGTAAGAATCATATTTTTACTATATACTTTCATGAATGAAATTCAAATGTTGTGCAATGTTTACTTTTAAGTTTATGTTAATTAAATATGTGCAATGCTAAATACTAAAGTCGTCTATGGAAACTCAAGTAGTGTAACGTCGCGTAACTTAGTGAATGTATGCAATTAATTAAGTTAATATTATTACTTTTAAAAGAAAAATTATTTCACTTTTATACACAATTGCAACATTCCTTAGGTTATAAGACGGGGCATTACAGGTGTTTAAAATGAAATCATTTTTCTATGATGGTTTAAAATGAACATGTGTTTGATTTGTCTAAGTATGCTTGTTGTGTGTATCCAATCCCCTTATGCTTCATGCGATCTTGGGTGAAGAGAAACAAACAAGTATATTTTTATTGCTTGGAATCAGTTATCCTCTCCCCTCGTGCCTATTGGAAATCTTGGATGATGAAAAGTTTTTTTATGCTTCAAACATGTGTAACCTTTATAAGGCTTGCCACCTCGCTTTTAAAAGGTGGGAACGACCCAAGCGGTAACTGTCTAAAGCTAATCTCTTTTGAACTGCTATATAAAAAATATGCTTGTGACAAAAGTCATAAGCAACAGGTGTGGATGTGTCATACTGACAAGTGCCACCCGTAGTGTATGCGTGACACGTCAAAATCCTTTCTTAGGAAGGGACTAGGAGGCCTCTTGATTGAAATAGTCTTGAGCTAATCTTGTCGCATGTATGGCCACCTTGAATGAAAGCCCTTACTAAGAAAACCAATTGTTTAGATGCTAAAAGACCTTTATGCAAGTGTTGGTGCAGGAACAGTCGTTCCAAAGCCGCCCCAAATTTTTTGATTCATTGTAGAAATAGAAAAATCCTTCGGATCTATAGATCTTAAGGATTTGAGATTTGGTGTACTCGAAAAGTATGTGTTGTGTAAGGGGGAGCTAATGTCACCAAATCTCTAACTGTTCACATTGTCTTAGTGTTTGGAAAAATCCAAGTGGGGATTCAACAAGTAGTATCTTCTGAACCTAAGGTGGTAAATGCTTGTGAGTCAGTTTAATACTTTTCTTGGTTCCAAAACATTACAAACAAACATTCACAATCTTCCTCAAAATTTCAAACCCTTTGGTCTAAGTATGGATACCCTTTGAAATAGCCTTGATATTGATGCTTGTCCTAAGGATTTCTATCCTTAGAGATTTCTAAATATCTTAGACTTATATCTCAATCCATACTTCCCAAAGTTAACCTAGGTAACTATGCCCTTAACTTCATCCTTTTCACAAAATGGACCTTGTGAAATTGATGATGTTTTTGAGATAGAAATTTAGTTTGAAACTTAATCAAGACAAGTGTTTGTGGTGAATTTAAGAAACTCACTTAAGCAATATAAATTGACAAATTGAACCCCACATGACCATTTGGCATATGATCACTCTGGTGGAACAACCAAACCTTACGCCCGCTATCATACAAGGAAAACATTACAAAACATTGAGTCTAAATTCTATTGACAAATTTATTGGGTCCTATTTCCAAAATCATTTGAGTTCTATTTTACCAAAATCATTGAGTCCTTAGGGTTTGATCACTTTAGGGTATAACATGTTTCTCACTACCTTGGTCTTGGAAAACAAAGGTTCATTCTAGGTCAACATTGGGTGAAACATTTCATCCATCCTTCATCATATTTCATCCTTCATTTCACAAAACTTTGCAAACTTTTGAATACACCAACACTTTGAACTTAGACATCTATCAACCCAAGACCTAACTTAGCTACTTTGTATGTTAAATGAATCCTTTTCCGTGCACTTAGTTAAGTTAGTTATCATATTTGAACTAGTTTATCTTGAAGTTCACAAGTCTACCCTAAAGATTCACAAGTTCATAAACATCCTTTATCTAAAAATCAAAACATCAAACTTAAGTCAAAAGTGTTGTCCCAAAACATTTGCAAAGATCACTTCCCACATATCATTAATATTTTCATCTCCCACTCACACCATTGCTCTAGAAATACTTAGAGTGTCCCTTTTACCTAGATTTGAGTCAACTAGAGAGTTCAAACACTACAAATCTCAACACAACTCTCCCATAGGTGACCCAAAATTTATGATAAAAAAGATCACAACACAAGAGAATCATGCAGAAAACCAAAGTCACATTTACCTCCAGGGAAAACTTTAGTGGCGAATCTTCACCAATTGGCGAATAATTGAAATCGAGACCTCCAGAAATGGTGAATAGTGCAAGCTAAAAAGGATGTTGAATCGCCAAGTTTTTACAAAAAAATAATTTTGTCTCGATTAATTTGCCTATGCATTATTTTTTAAACGATGTGTCATTGGAACCGATTCACCAGTAGTTTATACTATAATTACAAATATTAATTATATTCGCCAGTAATATTATATTACTACCATTAATTTTGGGGCAATATCGCCACAATAATAAATTACCATTTAATTTTTGGGATATTTTAGCCTTGAATAGGGCTTTTATTTATTGCCATCAAATCATCAATTATTGTTTTAATCAGATTTTTGCAGGTTGATTATGTGACCCAATATGCACGTGCCTTTTAAAAGGCACGTGCGTATTAGGTCGCGGAATCAACCTCCAACCATCTGATTAAAAAGCTAATCAATGGTAACAATTTAACTTTTCATTTAGTCTTACTTTTAAAGTGATATTTTTAGAAAATAATTAATCCGTGTGTGATCCAATGCATTTTTGATAGTGAATTTATGCTTGGTGGCGAGGGGCTCTGCCCCTCAACCCTGCCTATATCACAACAAGAGCACGTTGGGGTAGTTGTCCCCTGACCTTGTGAGGGGGCATTGCCCCCTTGACCCCGCTGGTAGTTGTCGCCCATGGGCCCCTACTTCAATATTACAAAAAACACAAAAAATATGGGGGAACTGTGCCGACCAACTATGCAAATTTTTAAAGGAAAGATTCACCATTGTAATTAATCTTTTTAGTGATTATTCATTAGGATTCGCCACTTTGATTATTATTTTTACTAATTATTCATTAATATTCTTCAATATTTTACATATTTTTTTTAATAATGTGCATAGATTCACCAAGAAAATTAATATTTTTTTCAAATAAAAGGAAAGATTTGCTAGGATTTTACACCTTCACTGGGGGGGGGGGTTTCTTAAAGTTATCCTTGTTTACCTCAAGTCATCCCAATCCTTAAGAATTTGATCCAAGAAGTCAAGTTACCCCAACACAACAACCCTCATCTCCATCAAGGCCGTATGAGATAGATGATGTCACGAACAATCCATTTGGACTTACTAGGGAAGAAATCATGGAACATCAAGCCTTAGAAAATGCGGATCCAATTTCCCTATCTTTTGTTGCACAATCATTGACACAAGGCTCAAATTAATCTATGATTCAACCAACTCCATCCCTTATGCCAAGTCAACCCTTAACATCTAGTCTTGCAACTAGGCTAGGAACCAACCTTGGTCTCACTTCATGTCTATGAACAAACACAACTGTGGGTATTCACAACATGACCATTCCATTAACTGCCAACCTTCCCCAAAACACAAGTTGGAGACCAACATTTGGAAAACTACTTACATTCCATGATGCCGCAACAACCTCAACATTTTGAGCGCAACCATCTTCATCCATCACCACAAATACCCTGTGTGTCTAATGTTACACAAGGTAATGTGGACCAAGTTCCTCAAGTAGGAAAACAAGGGAAAGTTAACACTCTCACACAAAGTCAACCCTTACCAAGTGGTTCCAACAACCCCATCGACATATTGGAATGAGTGGTTACCCAAGCTACTCAAGCCAATCCACCATCCACATCAAACCCATCTATCATCGACCCAAATCAAAACAACACCTTGGTTATGAACCCCATCAACCAAGGAAATACTTTGATCGCATCCCAAGCACAAGGAAATCCCAAAATCATCAGTCAAGGGAATCCTTTCAACCAATAGACTCAAGGTTCTAATGTGCCCTTAACATCACCATACTTAACAGTGTCAACATCATCTTTACCGTTTGTCCCCCAAGTCATTTAAAATCTAATGGAACCTCAAACTTACATTCCTCCACCACAATCCACTATCTTGCAAGGAATGTTAAACCAAGGGAATCCCCAACCTCTCATCAACAATCCAAAACTTGTACAAAATATCAACACCCAAAATTCATCGTAGATGTCCCAACCATTGATTGATCGTACATTGCAAGAACATGCCCTAGCTTTACAGCATGCCCAACAAGCTTATCAACAATTAGTCCAACAACAACAACAACAACAAGCAGCCCTAGCAACACAAAAACAACAACAAGCAACCCTAGTAGCACAACAAGAGTAGCAACAATAGCAAGCATGCTTAGTCATGCAACAACAAGCTCAACAACAACAAGCCCAACAACAAGCCCTGCTTTCCCAATAATATGCCCAACAACAAGTGCTCACACAACAACAACAACAACAAGGTTTATACTACAATCCCCAACAGAACATCGTCAATCAAAATATGTTAGAAGCATATACACCTCTACCACCTTCACCTTCACAATATTCTACACCACCATACACATAATACAACACCTCATCATATCAGAATCCTACGTACAATTCATTTTCCTTTCCACAATATATTGCTCCACTAAACTGAAAAGATGATATTGCATTACAACTTAAGGTGTTAACACAAGAAATGTAGGATATGAGAATGGTAAAAATGAAGAAACCCCATACACAAAAAAACCTATTCCCATATCCATTCAATCGAAACATCACAATGGTACCTTTCCCTCCTGGTTTTGAGGTCCCAAAATTTGATAAATACAAGGGGGGGGGGGGAAATCCTGTGGATCACATCAAAGAATTAAATGTCATGTGTATGGAGGCTGCCTACAATGATTCCTACTTGATGCTCCTCTTTCCACGAAGTTTTACGGGCCCATCCATCGATTAGTTTTCACAGTTGCCTCCGGGTATCAAAAGCTTCCAAGAAATCACCGATAAATTCGTAGACCATTCTCCTTTAATCTTGACATGGATGTAAGCTTAGAGGAATTGTACACTCTCAAGAAAAATGAAGGATAATCCTTCACAAACTTCCAACAAAGGTGGATGCAAAGAGAAATTAAAAGAAAGTGGACCATTCTCGATGAATAACAAGTGGGGATTATCATAGAAAATGTCTATCTAGATCTATATTTCCACTTGAAGATGCAATGTATAACCACTTATGATGATCTTGTCCCTAGAGCCATCAACATCAAGAGAGCCCTATTCTCACAGGGAATCATACAAGTGTATAAAGACAACCATCCATCCACTAGTTCTAACGACAAATCCTGCTTTTGGGCCAAGAACACAAATGTTACTAGTGATGGTGTTGTTGATGCAAAGGTGGTCTTAACTACTCCTAGACAAGAAAACATCCAAACCATAAACACTCAACATGCACCCCAAAGAACAAACAGTGCTCCTAAATGACAATTCACTTCCTTAGGGGAACCTATGGAGGATGTGCTGATGAGGTTGATACAGTCTAATATTATTACACTCCCAGATTTTTCAGGCTATCAAGAGCCACAAGTCAAACCTTGTAGCTATAAAGATGATCACTTTTGTGAATTTCAACAATACAAAGGTCATAACACACAAAATTATTTTAGACTCAAACATCTAATAGAATATATTATTGAATAAGGAGACATTGATGTTGATAAAAAAATATGGGAATGAAAATCTTAAAATTTACACAAACCCTATGCCTAACCATACAAAAGAAAAAGATTCAGGAAAGGCATCAACATCAAAAAATGTAAACCATATCCGTGATACCATGATGGGGCATATTTATTTATCAAAACATGAGGAATCCAACACGTATCAAGATACTATTTTAAAACAAAGTCCAAACCCACCAAAAGTGTTTAGCAATATTTTATATCGTAATGACATCAAGTGGATATCAGATTGTGATATCTCTCCTACATATGACTTAATGATTGGGCATGTTGAAGAAGTTATAAACGAGCCATAAATATCCCTTGTTACACCCATACCCACAAACTATTGTGACAAGTCTTTTATCAATGATATATCATCCACCCAAGGATCATGTCAAAAGGAGGCTCTTGAGTATAACTAAATTTATTCTGAATCGAGTTAATATCAAGGACCCCTATCCCTAGAGTTTCACCAAGAGCTAAGGGACATCTTCCAAACCATTTTAACCTCCAAATATGTCCCCGATATCACCCCTGAGATGTTTCTTTCTGATGGGAATATAGACATTCTTCATCCAAAACAAGAATCTACCATTCTCGATATTCCCACACAAGAGCAAGCAGTAGTCAAGATACTTGATTCTTATAGTGATTGTGCATCATCGACATCTTTTGAATTAGCACCAACATCTTTGAAGCAGTATCAACAAATAATGATGTCATAGAATTAGAGCAAATAGTTCATATTCCTAAATAGCAGGAACCCATAGCAATATCATTTGTTCATGAAAAGTCATATTCAGTGGCTATGGATCAACGAATACATTATTAGGGAAAAGGATTAGGTACTGATAATACCATCACAATGTCAGGGGAAATCTTGACTATGACAAACATGAACATATGGGGCATGAAGGATCCTTATGATGAAAACATTGTCAATGCTACAACTAGCCATATCATGAGTTGGAATTCACCCATCATCTCATACACAAATTGGGACCAACATAAAAAAAAAAATTCCTATCAAAGCAAGGCAAAGATCATCAAAGAAAATGAAGCAATAAAGCAAAAGGGACAAAGCAAATACAAATGGATACCAAAGGAAAATAAAGAAAATCATCCCTCTCAAACTCCATTAGTCAAAGAAACTATGGGGCAAAATAAAAAAGGGAAGTATATCCATCAAAAGAGTCCTCAAATACAAAAGCAGGCTTCTCAAGCAAGGAACAAAGTATATTTAGTGGTTGGTCCTAATTCCACGAAAACCTTTGGTCCCACCCATTATTACTCATCTTCCCAAGTTTTTAGAGTCAAAGGTTCCAAACCATCGACCAATACATCTCATATTCCTTCATACATGTCCCCATACACTCCATTAATGATATCCAATTCTCGCATTGATCATGTGTTGGAAACTACTCTTCATCATAAGAATTCTAAGGGAACATTATTGCGATGTGCGCACATAGACAAGGTTAATTTTGGTACCAACAAGGAAAATCAGAGTTCTTCAAGGTTGCATTCAAGTGTTCGTATCTTAGCAAAGTAGCTTCTTGAAGCAAGATATCATTGGCATGTTTAGTGGCCTCTACATCATTTCCACCAGGTAGTTCAACATCAAGGCACAAAATCACAAAATAAAATAAAAATAAATAAATAAAGAAAATAGTAAAAATAAAAATCATCCTTTAGTGAAAACCACTATGGTGGCGCTTTGGGAAAGTACTATGATGAAAACCTGGAAAACATGCGTCATGAGTAGAATCACGCATCTATACGATCCTTCTAATGGCAGAAGCATCTCATCCTTGTCACAATAAATCCAATGTTCCCTCCATCCATCCAATCCAGATTTATCCAAATATTCCACTTTATCTTGATCTTGACAAAGATTCGGCGTATACTTCAAATCTACTCATGGAAAACTTTTAACAGTCTCTTTACCATTTTATCTCATGAAGTCCCATAGCCTATATCTAACATGATAAAACTCTATTAAAATTGTTTGCATATACATTACCTATCTTGGTTTGTTCATTAAACTATGAAGCATTGCTAGACACTGGGGGTAGGTTATTGCACTCTTGTTTCCAAATAACTCTTGATCCATGTCTTATATCTCACAACGTGACATCGATGTTGTGATCTAGGTATTGTTTACCTCAAAATCTCTCAAAAATCCCAAAAACATTCATAAAACCTCATCAAAATCCAAAAATAATTACAAAATCTTGTATAGCCAAAAATCCAAAACAAAATTGTAAGGTCAAAATCCAAAACATCCAAAACACATCAAAAATCCCTAAAAAGGTCAATACATCAAAAATCCAAAAATATAACCAGGTCGAACTATGGGTCTCTGAGCTTGAATGTAGGCAAGGCCATCATTGATGTGCCCCCGAGACACCCTAGGTCAGTCCTTTAGGATTTTGTCGTAATAAAATGACATTCCATCAACTGTTAATATCTCATCGTCAATAAGTCAAGTCAGTCGAACTACGTGGTCTTTGCGTGTATAACGTAGGCAAGGCTAATCTTTAATCAACCCCAATGCCCCTAGGATAGTCTTTTAGGTTAGGTTCTTGGTCGAGACTCAAAAAATCCGTAAACATTCAAATATCAGAAAATACAAAAACATTAAAAAACTCAAAAAATCCCTAAACATTCAAATATCGAAAAAATCCCAAAACATTTGAAAACTCAAAAAACCCAAAAACATTTGAAATTTGAAAAAGCCCAAAACATTAGAAAATATTCAAAAGACCTAAACAACGTCAAATATCTTGGAGAAAACCCTAAACAACCTCAAATAACTGAAAACCAAAACATTTGCATAAACAACTCAAAAAGATCAAAAACAACCTCAAAACATTGTCAAAATACCAAAAACATTGAAATATTCCAAAAAAATCAAAAACCATCCATCGCATCTTGCTTTCACCCGCAATAAACTCCACCCATAATAAATCAATTGTTATATTCAACCTTTGGAAAAACAAGTATTGCAAGTCATAAAGAGAGAACCTAAGTGTCAAAATCTAAAGTCTAGATCATAGGTAAACAAGTCAGTAAAGTTTGTATCAACAACTTATCACACATCTCATCCTAATCAAACCATCTAATAACAAGTCCTAGGATGAATCCTTCCTGTGATGGGAATCAGTATCAAAAATCACCTTAGCTATATTAAATTGGCAAGAGATATGGATAACATTGACTGTTTGTCTTTGATCTTTTCTTATGATTTATCTTAATGACCCATTCTGAGGACCTATCAATGATGTCTATCAAAATGATTTAGAGAGAAATGAATGGGGCATCGATCATTATCTTTTGTTTGCTATGTTTTTGGGTATTCTTGTAAAATAATCTTGGCGTATACTTGTTTAGTTGTGTGTAGGAATGTTATTTGGAGTACATTGTCGACTATTGCGTATGATTTGGTCTGATATATTCTAAAGCTTCGAACATTCCAACGAGGTTTCCGTATGTCAAGGTGTGAACAAGAACTATCCTATCTATTTGCAGAGTCAAAGTCCATTACACTAGATACATCACCATCCTAGTTATCAATACCTTGATGTGTCACGTCTATGTGTTATATAAAAAATAAGGAATGACAAAAAATCCCAATCCCAAGATATGAGAAAATCATCATCATTGTGCATCTTTCATTACCATCTCTAATAAAGTCTCATTGGATCATGGACTTGTTGGACTTTTTGAATCAATCTCAAAATCAATGGTCAATCCATGAACATCTTATTCTTCTATCTTTACTAACAATTTTATCCAGGTATCAAATATGTGTGATAAATCAAGATATACATGAGGCTACCCATAGTCGATGACTGTCTATACATCCCGAAATCTATCTACATAAATATCTAAGCTAGCATGCCAACAATCCCTCTTCCACTGGGGCATAGTGGGGCATCTATATCATCTTCAACTCAACAATTTGAAAAGTTACAACTCTTTGATTCAAAAGCAACTTGAAATCTCAAGCATCTCATGCATAAGTTTGATTTTCATCTATCGTGAGCCCGATCGGAATACTTTATTCCCTGATCAATCTCTTGAGGGGGAAACCAACCATCTTTCGATCATATCGATATCAAATCATCTAACGGACTTTTTTCCAAGCCTTGCTAGCAAATCTTGATCAAATTATCAAATCAATCATCATTGGGATATATCTTTACCTACCAATCCTTGTGTTATTCAACACAATCGTTGCATTGTTGTGAATCCTCAACAATGTTATCAATCAATCAATCAGATCAATCAACTTTATCTTGGCTATTAACATCTCAAAGAGATCATCGATATTCATTTCTACATCATCATCAAAATTGTCATCAACATCAGTCTTTGAACCAATGCAAGAGTACATTGCTTCAAAGAGGGGAAAAATGTAGACACTTAAAAATGTCTCGATGGATCACATTGGCTAACTAACATCATTTCGTCCTAAACCCCATCCTCTTTTCACTTAATTGATTAAATTAGCCTAGTTATTTAATTAATTGTCTCATTTTCATCTAGTAATCTAATTGACCTAGTTAGGTTAATTCATCCCTTTCATGCTAAAATTTCATCCTATTCAATTGAATAAATCAAATTAGTTAATTTAATCCCTAAAGTCCTCTTATTTAATTAAATAACCCTATGTTATTTAATTAAATATCATATCACTTCCCCTTTCCATTAAATAAATAAATTATTTAATGAATATCCTAATTCCCCTAATTTTCATAGTTGAAACTTTATTTAATTATCAAATTACTAATAAATCTAATTCCCCCCACTTGCAAGTGAATATTCCTTCCCTTTTTGCACATTAAAACTTTGTTTTAATTTGTTAAATATCTATTTCCCTCACCCATGAGAATATTCCAAAGAATATTCTCTTTCTTCACTCATTTGAAAAAAAAAACCTTCCTTATAAAAAGCTCACAAGACTTCATGTGCAAGTTAACTTACAAGACTTCTTGGGCAAGTTTTGAAAGTGTGTTTGTTTGGATGAATGTGAGCCCTTGATTAAATATCATCTTGCATCCTCAACCCTTGATGGGAATCCATGATCCATGCCTCCATCTTCTTTCCTTTTTGACCATTTATTAGCTTTTTCAATCTTAACTCTCCATTTTTCATTTTCTTTTTTATAAATAGGTCACTATTTGGAGACAAATGGATCCATCTTTTAACATCAAACTTATGTTGTTAAAATCACTCTTACTTGCACTCACATTTAGCATAATCTTAATTTATTTTAATTGCACCATATTAGCTTAGCTTCCATTAATGGCTTCCATGATAAAATAAATGCATCCATTTAGTATTGTGTAATTAGGGTTTGAATCTTTTTTAGCTTAAACTTCATTTAGAGTAGATTTGCATATACCCATATCAATCATCTTAGCATACATCATGTTAAAATAGCTTGCATCATGTTCATTTAGCTTTAAATCATGTTTCATAACACATCTTTCATTGGTTTCGTCGATTCTCTTCAATAGAATCGATCAAAACAAACTCATTATCCAAGGGATTGGGAAAGGGCCACCATTCCACATCAATGTGACACCACTCCCCCAATAGGATAAGTTTCAATGTCTTAGATTAGAGGTTTGTCAAGATTTCATGATTTAGAATGTTAACTTTAATGGCTTCATTGTCTTTGTTTACAGTGAATGATCTTATTGGGATTGATGCTTAGTGGGTTAAATATGCCTCGAATTCGTATGGATCGAGTGTAGTTAACTTATACTATGTCATTGGTCACAGTTACACTTGGTGTTGGGGTTGTAATGTATAATTTTTCAACTTCAACAATTCAAAAGAAAAAATGTACTACCGATGAGGTTCGTAGAGCAATGTCAGAATTAATGAATGCTCTCTGCGTGTTCAGCCATCTGTCGGCTATTTTTTATTCATTTTTTTTAATCAGCTAGTTTAGTACCCAACATATTTGGAGTTAATATTGTGGATTGCAATTAACGACATTGAATAGTTGAGTTAAAATGTATCTATATTGGGATAGGTTATATGCTAAGCTTTTATGTCTTGCTTTGTCTTGATCATACCCGCTATTAGATGTTTTAAAATGCAAGAAGATGTGAATGTTTTTAACTTATAAAGGAGCACCGTTATTGGTAAAACTATTCCGTATTATGGTCATTTGCTACAATTTAATATTCCTTTTTCGGATGCTATGTAGTTTCTAACTGAATCTTTATAGGCGACTTTAATGGTATCTACACTTGAATAAATGTTATAAAATATAGATATGTGTTCATCGAATTGGTTTAGTATTCCTTATTGATTTAGTAATCTTTATAGATATTGTTTCCATGCAAGGTTCACTGGAAAGAATAATCATAGCATTATAAACCTATCAATGAAGTGATGTCTCTGCTTGTAGCCGAGCCTTAGCCTCTGCTGTGCTACAAAACTAGTTCCTTAGTCTGTAGTTGTAAATGTTTTGTTTCAACCATTAATCTAGTGACCTGTAGTTGTTGCCTTGGTAGTTATTTAATTGTATCTCAATCGTTAACCTGTTTATGGTAAAGCATATTTAATGCATTTGTGGTAATTCTAAGATGTAGCTATGTTGCTAACCGATAAGATTTATAAAAGCTATCGTTAACTTAAGTATCATGTCATGAAATAGAAAGCTCATTATTTTTCTTGTGCAACCCACAACATGCAAAATATTTTAGATGCCTTTATGTTTATAACCTTATAAAAAGTTAGGGCTCATGTTGTTCATAGTGTTTTGTGTTTAGATCAAAATGTGTATTTATGATGGAAAGTTTCTAAGACTTCTAATGTGATGATCTTACTATTGCATCCAAATCACACTCATTTGTGCTAGGCGTGAAGGATTATTATCTTGACTTTATGTAGCAATTTGGTGCTTCAATGAATACTCTTCCTTGCTCATAACAAAACATGGCTATTCTCATGCCCATGATTTTACACTAGAAAAAAATCCAACTAATTTTTTTTTTTAAGATAAACGTGTACAAACATTGTTCATCATTAACAAGGCATGCACATAACAACTAAAATCTATGCACTTGGACAACCCCTCCATCTTTCCATCCCATCCTCTCTTCAAAACTCGTCACTCTCTATAATGAGGACTTTTCAGGTGTCAAATCATGTCCTAGGGGCACTATTGTATACCTACTTGACCCCTACCACTATGGTATAGATCCTAGAGGATTTATTTTTGCATTCCAACCAAGGAAATTGACCAACAACCCTCTTTAAAGACCCATTTAAGGACCTATCCGAATTTCAACTTGGATAATGGTTTCTAAACCTTATCCCCCAACTTACAACTCACTTGGCACACAAATAAATACCCTCTCAACCCAAAATATAAATCATCCCTTTTACATCAGCCCTTACCACCTCACTCTATCAACTTGTTAACTTTATTTCCTTCCAAGCCTTGAAAGGGGGTCAAATTCATCACCGCAAGATGTTTTTGGATCTACTCAATGGTCTTCCCTTCTCATACTGACTCTTCCTTTCCTGCACATTATCAATTAAACCATATGCAACAATCGTATATCACATTAATCTGATAGCTGAAATAAGATTTAATTTTGCAACTATTTCATTTACAATTTCAACTCATATTCATAATTTACGATTCCTAACTCCTTCACGGTAGCATAAATAAAATGCTAGGATGAAAAGCAAGAATATTATCAAATAATCACACTATTTTTCATCCACAATACATCTTACCATCTATTTAGGAACACATAAAATAGATTAGAGTTTTACTAATCACATGCAAGGTGGGGCCTTACATCCCCCTCCCCTTAGATTATACTTCCTCCTGGAACAACTTCTTAATTGGTTTTGTTATAAGATGTGTAGGTAATTAGAATAAATGATATTGAAATTTATGTTTAAACTACTGTTGTAAAATGAACAAATAACTATACTTTCTTGTAACGATATTGATTATAGGTT
Source organism: Sequoia sempervirens (assembly GCA_007258455.2). NCBI lineage: Eukaryota > Viridiplantae > Streptophyta > Pinopsida > Cupressales > Cupressaceae > Sequoia > Sequoia sempervirens. Next base: position 212,401 of record VDFB02342389.1, read on the forward strand.
GGTATAATTAGAATAAGCATTATAGTTATTGAGTTGTAATTGGTTAATGTTACTATTTACTTTATACTTCTTAGTGATAATATAAGATTTACTAATGGGTAACTTATTGCCTTTTTTCTATGGTTTAGATAATGTTAGCTTATAGCCTTGGTAGGGTATATATATATATATCTATATAGTGAGATACTTCCATATTAATAATTGTGTACTGAGACATTGTTTAAAAATTGTAAAATATAATCATAACATATATATATATGATTGCTCTTTAAATGTTAAAATTTCTTTTGTGACATTTGTATCTTCAACAGTTAGCTTAATCGTGACTATAAGTTTGATTTTTGTATTAGTAATGGTGAGAAGTAATCTTTTAGGGCGAATCATTGATCAATGGTTCCTAAACTATATTTTTGTTCCTTATCATTAGAGAAATTTTTAAATTAAGTAATTGAAGTTTATTTACACCATTCTATTTAAATTACTCTTTAATTTTGGTTACTTAACCTTAATTTATTAGCCTTTTCTGGTTAGGGCATTAAAATTTATTTGTGAGGACTAACCCTTGTAGCTCTTCCAAGAAAATCAAGCCTTAAGAAGATGTGCATGACTTCAATCTGTCAAGGAAATCATATATGAGTGGTGAGTTGTAGTCCATTGTTGATTCATCATTCATTTGTCATTAGCCTCTATCCCTCAAAATTTTAAGCTCTTTTTTATCAATTTTGTCATTATGGAGGTGGAAACACCAACATAGGGTTTGACTGAGACAAGCCCCTATATCGCACAACCCTTCCTATTTCTTTGAATATGTAGGTTTTAGCTATGAGGAATATTGGAGGAAGATTTAAGATCATTTATTCATTGTTGTATTCAAACCCTACAACTTGACAAGATACAAAAACTTAGTTATCTCAACATTTGATGAAGATCTGATAGTGATATCTGGAAGAAAGAAGCCTCTGACCAGAATCTCGAGGATTGTGAAGATAGATTTCCAATTGAGTTACTCAGACATAGGTTCCTTGGGTGACTTAGTCCTGCAAATTCAACTCCAAATTTATATGATAGGTGCACACAAGTCTACTTAGTCTGTTTCTAAACATCAAATTTGTCTATGGCTTTCCAAATTTGTTATTTTTACATCAGAATAGTGCATTTTCATCATTATTTAATTGCATCAAATTTGTCTATGAATTTCCAAATTTGAAGATAGATTTCAAATTGAGTTACTCAGACATAGGTTCCCTAGGTGACTTAGTCCTACAAATTCAACTCCAAATTTATATGATAGGTGCACACAAGTTTTCTTAGTCTATTTCTAAAAATCAAATTTGTCTATGGCTTTCTAGATTTGTTGTTTTTACATCATAATAGTGCATTTTCATCATTATTTAATTGCATCATTGTATTTCATACAAAATCCATTCCAAATTCCCCAAATTTAGATCCTAGGATTGATTGACTCACCTTCAAGTTACAAGTCAATCACATATCCTAGCCAATCTCAAATTTAAATGATAAAACCCCAACTGGAAAAGACCCTTGAAATCCTAAGATGAAGTCTTAGGGTTGCACTTTTCCACGTTATCAGCTACAAAGAAAAGAGAGAAGTGGGTAAGAATCCAAATAGTAAAAGAAATAAGGAAAGGAGTGGATCCATTCTACAAAGGTTCACATATAGAGATTCATGACCAAATCCTTAGAATCATGACAATGTTGGATAATGCAACCAATTTATTAAATAATATTCCTTTGAAAGTATCTTAGATGAATAGGTCAGTTCCCTCTTCTCAATCAATGGAGCAATCAAGCCTTGAGTGGATAATGCCTCTACAACAAATAGCTCCTCCCATAGAGTCTTTGGTAGATTACCCTATTGGTCTTGATGAATTTCGAGAAGACTTAGATGTGATGGAAGTAATTCAACCCCTAGTTAGGGTTATAGTTGAAAGGCCCTCTAATGAGAGAATTCTAATAAACTTTAAGGTTGTTTGGCAAGTGGTTGATGATGTCAGAGCCTTGGTATGTACACAATTTATGATTGATGACAAATTCATCACCATTCAAGAATTTAAAGACTTCCTCTTGAAGAATAAAGGTGAGGCCTTCAGATTGAAAATGGAGTAAGTCAGATAAGGATAACAAAGGACAATAGAGACCAAATTGTTGCATATGTGGTTAGAGGTTAATGCAAGTTTAGAAAACATGACCCCAAAAAAGGGGGGAGAGATTGTTAAGAAGAGTGGATGTTTGCTACTACTAGGATGGAACATATAATTTGTTATTGTATTTGATACCATTAGAAGGAAAGAGGGAGATGACCTTGTGGTGTTAGCAGAAGAGCAAGTTGATGCTTTATATTTTGGTTCAGGTTTTAACCCAAGACATGAGACCTTGGCTATTTGGTCAATCTTCCCTGAGACCAACAAACCCTGGGTCATAAAATGACACAAATGAATTAATTGGCAATTGATTGCCAAGAGATTGGGGGATACAAGTGCTCTTTAGGCAGCAAAATTGATTATAAACAAAAATATGTTTACATAATTAACAGTAAGGAAATTAAAAAGTAGACCTTGCTAAGGTAAATACTTTAAATTTGAAGTTGCGGGAGCATGTAAATATTGCTACTGAATTGTTTCCCTCTCCTAAAACTGTGGAAGGAGATAGGGAGTGTTAAGAGAAGGAAACTCTCACTTTGGAAATAAGAAACTTGAAGAAAGATTTGGTAGAGAGCAGAGAGGCAGAGAAGAAAAAAAAGTTGGAGAAAAGAGAGATGTTCATAGAAGTTGCTGATAGTATTTTTTGTCATAGGCTATCATGTATATTAGGCCACCTAGAAAATGGATGGAATGGATATAATTCAATCACTATTGCTCACACCATTCATATCCCACTACAGGCTAGGCTAAATAGCATCCAAGAGATTTGGTGCCCAAGGAAGTAATTGATTGAAAAATGGTTGAGAGAAATTTTTGATGGTAGCACTCCTATTGAGTTAGTGTCATTTTAGAAAATTTAGACACTATTGAGGACAACATGGTCATACATGAGAGCTATCAACTCACTATGGAGTAATACTTAGAGTTTTTTTATAATCTTGAGCATGAAATTATGCCCAAAATTTTGTCTGAGTATGGAAAATTAAAGGATTATTAGGCGTGGAGGGCTGAGTTTAGTAATATTTTATCTCCCAGTTGAGTTCTATTTTTGTAGAAGATGATATAGATATAAACAAGATAAATGTTTCTCTAGATAGCTTGCAAAATTTAAAGGCAGGTTTGGTGGCATTTTTTGATGATATATATAAAAGTTGTTTGAGGAAGAATATTCCTCTTATTTGAATCATGTTAGAAGAATTTTGGTCTTTCCATGGCCTTTAGAAGATACATTTGTAGCATGGGTGGAAAAGTACAACTGACTAATCATGCTCCCTCCATATTTTGTCTCATCATGCATGTCAGGAAATATCTTCTTCAATGGCTTCTACAACTATCTTGTCCTCTAATGATGCACTTTTTGTCTTTTACAAATAGTTGTACTAATTTTTGTTTTATCCTTAGGACAAGATTGCCAAAGTAAAGTATGATATTTTTCCATGGCTTTAAGCTTGTTGTTCCCTTGTTTCTATAAAAGGGATTTTTGATCCGTTTTTAGAGGATCTTGGATTTTTCTAAGCAGAAAGGTTTTGTCTTAGGTTTGTACTAGTTCCGTGTCTAGTCTAGGTTTTCCTAAGGAAGAAATGAAAGTGCAATTGTAAATTCCAAAAGATGAAAAAATTGTGACAGATTCATAATCAATTGTCTCCAATGCACATCTTACTACTCTTATGAATAAAATTGATCAAGGATCATTTATGTTCATCTTTTCCTTATTATGCAAATGAATGTTTCTTATATATCTTCTATTAAAGTAATGGATTAAACTATTGTATTTTTTGAGATGTTGAGTTTCCATATGTTTAGGGATTGTAAGATGAATTGGTTATAAATCTAATTTTAAAGAATATCATTGTTGTTGGTGTGAAATGGGTATTTTATCTAACTAGTGCATTTCCTAGCTAGTTATCCACTTAGGTCCTTTTCACACCTTATCACTTAAGTTTACTTAGGGTCCACATGGGATATTTATCACTTTGTATCTCATATCATAAGATTAAGACACTTGCCACAATATTATGATAGTTATCCACTTTATGTCCCATATCAAAAGATTAAGACACTTGTCATAATCTTATGATATCTTATCCCTCACCTTGGCTTATATAACCTAGGGGTTCCCTTTGTAATTTGAACATATAATATCAATTCTCAAGCTCATTGTAAGTTTTGCATTCTCTTGAGTAGAATACAGTTTATTCTTTCTCATTTTTTATTTCTATAGTTTCTTTCCTTCATTCATTTGCATCTTAGGTTGACTTTCAGCCAAATCTTACATGGTATTAGAGTTATTGTGAGTTGTGGGTTAGCAATATTTTGAGAAATCTATGATTGTAGAGCTATTATTTTCAAAGCACATGAGTATGCTCTTCTCTTGCATCCTTGGATGGTATGGAGAATCATAAAAGCGTGAAGAAAATATCAGTTTATGGGGTTTAAACATTTATATGCCAGTTATAAGCTTTTGAAGCTTCTTGGAGAAATTTTGAGCTCACCATTAAGTCCAAAGCAATTGAGAAAGCCATATATGCCTTTTATTTTGCTTGAATTAGACATCAAAGGCCAGATTTGTAATAGTTAGAAGCGAGAGGTTTATTGCTAGATCTAGCAAGAAACTGCTATTTTGGAGCATTTTGGGTCAAATATGACCCTGCCATCATGCTGAAAAAGCTTGAAAATGCTAAAATCGATTGTTAAATCATTAAATTTAGATTAGTTTTCAAAAAAAAAAAATTGAGGGAGTCATATGATCCTCATGAATGTGTACCAGTCTGATGTTCAAGAAAAAAATTATAAAATTTATGCATTTTAATAAATGTAATAAAAATAAATTAATTAATTAAAATCAATTTTCGGTACTACGCAAGCCCTGCTAGGCACTGCGCAATCTCGTACCCTATGGGTACACACGTACCCCCATAGGGCCCCACACCCCATATGGGTGCAGACCCATGAAGTCCCATGCCCCATATGGGTGCGAACCCATGGGGCCCACACCCTTTAATGGGATGCTCCATAAAAGCTTTTTGTTTAAAGCCCCTCACGTGGGGTGTGGGGGAGGCTACAACCCCCCACAAATGAATTTTTTTTAATACTTTAATATTTTATAAAGAAATTGTATTAATGTTTTAATTAATAAAAAATTAATAAAAATTAATAAAGTTTTTAATATTTTTAAATAAAACTTTTAATGAATTTTTCTTTAATAAATTTTTTATTTAAGTTTTTAATATTTTAGATAAACCTTGTTAATTAATATTTAATAAGTTTTTTAAAATTAAAAAGATATTTATTAATTTTTTAATAAACAAATTTAGTGCATTTATAATCTTACAATTGTAAGGTAGTGATATATTAGCTTTCATAGAATTTGTTTTCAATTTGTTGTTCAGAAGATAGTTGCATTTCCTTTTTGACTCCTTTACCAAGGTTTAAGGCTCTAGTTTACGTGTGAATATTGATTGCAAGTCCATGGTCATTTATATTCAAAATAATTTAAATTAATGATTTAGTTTGTTCTTTAAGCTTTACACATGTTCTCAAAGGCAGTAATGCAAGAGCCTCCAAAAATGTAGCCCATTAAGTTAAGTCTATTTGTAATTCTTGGCACATTTCATGTGAACACTTCTCTTGAGACAATATCCTTGTAAAAATTAAGTGTAGTTTTATTTGATATTGTTAAGGATCACCCTCCTAGGTCTTGTAGAACTTGAAGTGCAAAGGAGAAAATTGTAAAATTAATCTCTTTGCATTGGTCAACCTCTTGAAATCTTTGAGTATAAGAATTGGCTATTATTTATATAATTTCAAGAATTAGTTTGAAATTAAAAAGCAAACCAATAAAACACAAGATCCACCTAGTAGGCTTGTCATAAAAACCCCAAATGTTGGAGATTAGTGTTGTTATTGATGTAAGGGGAGATTGTTGAAGATTTCCGCACTATGTTGTCTTTAGTGTTTTCATTAATGTCAACCTCTAGTGAGGTCAAGATGAGAAGGTGCTTGTGGTGTTGAATAGGTGTTGTTGATGCAACTGGTTCACTTGGTTTCCAAGTGCTTTTGAGAAAATTTGAATAGAAAGTGTACAAGGTGATAGAGTTGTGTTTTGCATTGTGCTTCGAATTTCTTCATGGTTGAAGATTTTCTTGTACAGTTTGGATGAGATGATCAAAGGTGTTCAAAGGTGCTATATCTAGAGTTTCAAGTTCTGGATTGTGAGGCAGTGGAAGATGTGTTTGACAGTGTGATGCCTGTGAAGAAGGTTGTCTAGGAGAAATAGAATTGCTCCGCATTTCTCGCCTTGCGGATTTGGGAACATGCTAATATTATCTGTATCTACCTTTCCTTGGAGTGTTTGGTGTTCAATTATTGCGTAAGGTTGGTTAGTGAGTTTTATGTCTATGATAGTGTGGATGGTTGCACAGGATGATAGTATTCTTAGTTTTAGGTAGTTGCAGTAGTGTTGCTGAATATTATAATGATGTTGGAATATTTTGGAATGTTGTGTAATGTTTCTTCATGGTTTGTAGGGTGTTTTTGGACCTAGTGAAGAGTGAATTGATTGTTTGGTAGCATTAATGCAAGTTTGGCTAACCTAGCATGTTAGCATTACTTGTGGATGTGCTTCATGGTTTGTGGAAGAATGGTGAAGTGTGTCAGTGTAGATTTGGGTCCCATTTAACCCTTAGTGTGGTCCGCCTTCACTTTTTTCCACCGTAAAAGTGTTCGGTGCCAACCTTTTTGGTGGTTGCATGTTTGAGGTGCATACGTTTCATTGAGGCTGACCTTAGAGAAGTTGTTTGACGTCGCAATTGATATATAAGGAAGGTTATTGTTGGATATGTTGTGTGGCGATTGGTTTGGTGTGAAAAGATGTAAGTGCGATCAAGTGTTGTGATTTGAGTGCGAGCTTCAATTCCTAAGGCTACCAGAAGTAGTGATAAGAAAGTGTCTACATTTTCAATGTACCTAAAGTTGCTAGAGGCAGTGAGTCAAAGGTTGTAGATGGTGTAGAGTTGTTGTATCTTCCTATTTCTCTGAGGTAGTGAACCTCCTTGTAATAGTCTTCTTCTATTCTCTTCTATTCCAGATAGTAAGTCCTTTGGGTAGTGAGCCATTCTTTTTTTTTGGGTAGTGAGCCCTTTTCGCAGTGAGCCTTTTGTAATTGATGTTGTTATTCATATATATGTGAGTTAATCCTCATTGTGGTTTTTCCATGATTAGGGTTTTCCAAATAAATATGGTGTTCTATTGTGTATAGTTGATGATGTGTTGATGTGTCAATGTTTTACTTGTTTACATTCATGCTAATGCTTGATAAGGGTTTGAAGATTCATGAAGGTTTGAATGTTTGAATGTACAACTAATTCACCCCCCCTTAGTTGTCCTATGTGTCTAACACCCAACACTAAAGAGTAACAATAGAATATCTCTAGAATGAATAAGTAACAATTGAATATCAAGATAAAGTAGTTTTAGGAAAATAACATTTTAATCAATATGTTTCTGACCAAAAGCAACCTAAAACTTCTTATTGAGCCCCTAAAAATAAACCAAGAGATGATATTCCAAAATTAAATATGGAGAACTATAATGGAATTGGAGAGTGAAGGGTGGAGAGAATATTCACCTATCTAATTAATTTGAACCTTGATGAATATTCCCCCATAAAAAATATATCTCCTTCTATTCTACCTTATTTTTGAAGCATGTCACAGAGCACCTTGATCAATTTATCTTTGATTTTAAAGGGCCCTCTCTTCTACAAATAAAATATCCCAAAGATAAAATTATTTCCTTCAAAATTAAAATACTGAACAATGGATCGTTAATGGGATTATTCATTGAGCCCATTAAATTATTGGAAGAAATAGAAATAGTATTTTCGGACAAGACTATTTAAGTAAGATATAGAAATGAGGATCTAATTTTGCTAAAGTAGAAAGAGGATGAAAGTATGGAAGATTATTTAGATTGATTCCTCTGTCTTAAAATATTGTGGTGACATCTTGAACCTTGAGCTTATTAAATCAATATTCTTGAGGCCCCTAGAAGAATAATCAAGGCATGCCCTCAACCTTTTGGGAAAAGGTAATGTAAAATTTAAGTCTCCCATATATTTCTAAATTATGTAAAAAATAATCACGAACTAGAGGGTGATTCTAAAAATCTAGCTTAGTAAAGGGTAAAAATGGAATGGGATAATAAATGTAGCAACTCACAAATTTGAAATTTAATATCTTAGTCCAATTGAACACCATAGTGGATGGAATCTAAGATAAGAATAAAATTACATCATCCATTTTCATTTATTTCTCCAAATACAAAAATAAGAATTTATTGAAAGAATGTCCTTTAGATATGATTGTTATTTTCCAAGTCTATAGTAAAAAATCCCCTAGAAAAAATGTGAGATCTTGCAAGAAATTTAAAATGAAAAGAGAAGGTCTCCATTGGTTGAAGAAGATTTAAATTACATGGGAAAGTGAAAGGGTGGAAATTTTCCTTATAAACAATCCTTAAATCAATCCTTAAATCAATCCTATTGGCATCCATAGATGAACTGGAATAACAATTGTTGCACATCACCATGGCCCAATCAAAAATATCTATAATAATGGGGAACCTCTCCATGGGGACCCCAAGAACCAACTATTCAATTATGGCCTAATCCTCAATAGACTAATTAGCCACAACAACCACAACATCCTTCTTTTTTTTTTCCAACCTGGAATTTACCATATAACCAATATTATCAAGGTCTACAATGTGTGCAATACCAACAATTTTTTCTACCCCTTCCATAAAATACATAAGATCAAATCCCAAATGGACACAATAAAATGACCTCAACTGTTAACTTAAATAGTAGTACAAATCCCAAATGGACACAATAGAACGACCTCAATTGTTAACTTAACTAGTAGTAAACCCCAAAAATAGTAGATCGATTACTCTTATCTAATCCACTGAGATAGACAATATGGTTAGAATTAAAATTATACATTATGGGAATACTAATCTCAAGTTAAGATAAAACCTTCCTAAACCTTCACCATCTACTATAGTGGAGATAGAAGATTATGAATAAGTCATATTTCCCCCCAAAAATATAAAATTTATTAATACAATACTTCGCCAATCTTTTGGTGATTCTCTAAATATTCTTTCCAGAGTTGCATCAAAATACTCCTCAGGAGGGTTGCCAAAACCAATCTTTGAATTTATTCTAAGAAGACATTTTGGAGGATTCATGAAGTTTTATACTTGCATTTCTCTAGAGTATTCCTCTGAAAACTCATCAAAGATAGTTGCAAAAGTCACTCCTTCAGAGAGGTTTGAAAACTACCTTCCACTAATCACCAAGCATTCCCCTCCAGAGAATTTTGAAATTATCCCTCTAAAATTACTTTGGGAAATTCTTTTGGAGATACCTTAGGGTTGCTTTCTCAAGCTCCTCTAAAATTAAACTATAGAACAACTAATAATGGTATATCTCCCCTTCTAGAGTCAAGATCTAGACCTTGTAGGAGTTAATGGTGAACTCCCAAGACCCCAGGATCACCTGGAAGACAAAAATAACTTCCACAAGAGAGAAATGGCAAGAATATCATGTTCTGATTATGGATGCAATATTTCCAAATTGAATATATGATGTACATTTGATGCCTTGCTTATAAAGGCAAGTTGTGAGATAAGATTAGATAATATCTTGACATGTCATGTCTTAATCCTATATAATGAGTCAACTACCTCAACAATATTAAATGACTTAGGACACAATCATTAAATGAAAGCCAATTAGATAAGATAGGATAAGATCTTATCTAGACAACTAAGAATTAAGTAGACTTAACATGTAAATAGGACCCACTAATGACTAGATAGGTAAAAAACATATTTACACCAACACTCCCTTAGGTGCAACTTAGGGAGTATATTATTATGCAGATGATGCAAGGATGCAAGATGGATCTTGGATATGAGGCCATGTAGGTACCCATGTACAAATGCAATCTCTCACAAATGAAGAAAAAAGAGAAAACCTTGTGGGATAAAACTCCTCCCCAAAAGAGATAAAAACAAAATGCTGTCAATGATGAATGAGAAGGAAAAAAAACTCCATGCAAGGAAAAATACCCCTCCATAAGAGAGAAGAAGAGAGACCATGCAACCCCCCTCAATGTTGAGCCTTTTGCAATGATGGTAGATTCTCAACATTGAATGTTGAAGATGACACCATACTACCAAACTACATTCCTTCCATTAGGAAGAAACAAAACCAAGATGGTATGCACGATGTCTTCCCATTCTTGAAAGGAATATGTGGGAAGAAGGATGATGTGTCATTTCTCTGAAGAATGCTCAAGCGTCTCCATGTTGATGTTGAAAGTTGTCCCACTCCAAACAGGTTTTCTTGGACACACTACAAAAGAAGACAATTCAAAATCTCCTAGAAAAAATTGTAGAACACAATTTAAGTACAAAAATACATTCTCTAAATATTGTCCAAAAGTATCCACACTCATGTCAAACTAGGAGGAATGATCATGTGGAGAATGAATAGGAGGATTAGAGTGTTCCCTCACAAAAACTGAAGAAGGATCATCCCCATCAAGGAGAATATGAATGTAATCAATGGTGTCTCCCAAATCTGAAATGCAAGACTCATAAAATAAACCAACAATGCATGTCAAGTAATCATCCCAAGTAGTCATCTCTAGAAGAAAATTAATGTCTTGTTGCACTGAATCACAAGAAGCCAAAATAATGGAAACACAAGAATCATTGGAAGCAACAATAAATGGAATATCAACACATGTCACTTGGATACTTAGAAACAATACCAAGATTCAAATGACCATACTGAATCTCCTCAAAAGCGTCCACACAAGATGCCTCAATGTAAACATATGTTGAATCATTATGAGAAAAATGTGATGTGTACATTCAAGATTGATGATCAACCTCCCCAACTACAACTATGTATATGCTATGCAAATCCCAGATTATGGCAAAATTTGGTGTGAACTCAACACTTCTGCTTGCTCCAACATGTGTGATATAATAGATAGAAAGGATATTGGTTGAAAATGAAGGCACACAAAGAACATCATTAAATGATTTATCATCCATGTCAATGGATCCCTTCCCACAAACACACATATATATGTTTTTATCTATCAAGATTTTTGGTGATGAACAAGAATCAATTAAGCAAACATACTCTCTGATGAATCCATGTGATGTGAGGCTCCTGAATCAAGTGTCCACCTCTTTGACTTAGAATATACAACTACAAAAAGTGCTTGCCCTTCATGTTTATCAAAATTTGATGATCAAGAAGAAGATGAACCCTTTTATGATAAAGGAAAATTGATTTGATTCTTCTTAAGAAGATGATTCAACTCATCAATTTATTTTAAATAACATTTATGTTCATCATGCCTAATTTTCTTGCAATATACACATGTACCTCTGACTGACTAGCCAAAAATTCTTGTGACTTAGAAGACTTGATTAGACCCATATTCATTAACTTTGTTTCCTCTTGGATTAGAATATTTTCAAAGTCATCAAACTTAGGATCAACATATGATGCTCCTATAGAAATTCGATGGGTATGAAATCCAAAAACAAATATTGAATGCTCAGGACCAAGCTTGGATAACACATTTAGAACCAATTGTAAATCCTCTTTAGCAACGTTGCAATATTTCATAATTGTGTTCTTAGATGTTTGATCTTTGAGATGAATTATTGGATGTGGTCAAAATATTTAGGATCAAGATTCATTAAATCATTATCAATCTAATATTCCCTAATCTCATCATTTTAACCATACAATTTCTCAAAAGTCTCCCAAGCCTCTTTAGGTGTTTTGCATGATTCAACATGAAATTGTAAACCAAATGAGACTAGTGAACATATGCATCCAAGAGTTTTCTCATGATCAAGCTCCCATTTTGGCAATTCTTTAGCATTAGTAGGCCGAGGAATGGTTTCCTTTAGATAGCCAAGACAACCCTTTCCTATGAGATAATTTCATACTGATTTTCTCTATGAATCATAATTATATGGAGTTAGGAATTCAATTTGAGATTTTACCATTGAAAGAACACACAATAAGTCAAAAGAAAGAAATCAACCACTACAAGATTATCCTCCCAAAAATTAATCAATCAAGAAACTCCCAACAATATATGATTTTGCAATTTATACTTAGTGCGATTACAAGTGCCACTTGCAAAAAAACAATGAATTGGACTTGATCTTAGTGCTTATAGATGCCAAATTTTGCCACAAATTCAAATTAAACTTTTCACATATAATGGGATCAATCTGATCACACCACTGTAAAGAACACAAAAAATTATGCACTTTCAAATAAATCACCCAAAAATGTTACTATAGGAGCAAGAAAATCCCTAGAAGTTCCCAAAAAAAGAATGGCTCAACAACACCTATGAGAATTTAGATTATCTTTTGAAGAGAAACAAAAATGGGTCATGAAGATGTTGGGATATGACTTTGAGATTGTATATAAGAAAGGAAAGGAAAATACTGTATGGATGCACTATCGAGGAAGGATGAATCTTTATTGTGTGTTATTTCAATATTAAAAAAATATTGGGTAGTAGAAGCTAAAGCAGAGTGGTAGAATTATGTTTCTACAAGTAATCTCATTCAACAATTACAGAGTGATCCGAGTAGTTTAGATAAGTTTTGTTGGAAGGGAGATACCTTGTTGTATAAAGAGAGATTGCATCTTTGCAATAATTCCTCTCTCAAACAAAATATTCTCATAGAGTTGCATGAGTCTCCAATTGGTGGTCATTCAATATTTTTGAAGACATATCATTGAGTCAAGAAAGACTTCTTTTGGGAAGGGATAAAAGGGGATGTTCAAAATTTTGTAGTAGAATGTTTGGTTTGTCAAAGAAATAATGGGGAGACAATTCAGACACCTAGTCTCTTGTATCCCTTAGCTATTCCTAGCAAATGTTGGGAAGAGGTCTCCATGGACTTCATCACAGGGCTTCTAAGATCTAAGGGTAAGAATGTCACCATGGCAGTAGTGGATCACCTCACTAAATATGCACATTTTATTGCTTATCACATCCTTTTACAACAAGTACGGTGGCAAAAGCATTTTTGGAGAATATTCAAAAACTACATGTTATACCTAAGGTTATTGTTAGTGACCATGATCCTATCTTTACTAGTAACTTTTAGATAGATTTATTCTCATGATTAGGTACTCAATTGGCTCATAGTTCTTCGCACCATTCTCAATTTGATGGTAAAATAGAGGTTGTTAATAAGTTTTTGGAAGGATATCTACGTTGTTTCACTTTAGATAAACAATCTTAATGGGTAGATTGGCTACCACAAGAAGAATGATGGTATAACACTTCCTTCATAGTTCCTCAAAATTGTCTCCATTTATGGCATTGTATGGATATCATCCTCCTTCCATCACATCATGATTGAAAGTGTCACCAAGAGTTCATGCTGTGGAGGACCACATGCTTCATCACCAAGTACTTTCAGGACTTAAAGAGAATCTATCCATGGTACAAGATCAAATGAAGTAACAAGAGGACTAGCACCATAGTGAAAGAAGTTTTGAAGTTGGGGATTGAGTTTTCTTAAGATTGTAACCCTACAAGAAAATGTCACTGGAGCAATAGTCAAAGAATAAAAAGTTGACTCCAAAATATTATGGCCCATATAAAATCATACAAAAGATAGGTAGTGTTTCCTACAAGCTTGAATTGCCATCAACAACAAAGATACATCCAGTTTTTCATGTTTCATGTTTGAAGAAGGCAATTTGGAATAATATCCTTACTTAGACAATATTACCTGAGCTCGAAGAAGAAGGAAGAATCATATTGAAACCAAAGTTTATTCTTAAAAAATGCATAAGGAAGCTAAGGACCAGAACATTCACACAATATCTCATCCAATGGAAGAATTTACAAATTGAAGATGTCACATGGGAGGATGAGGAGTTCATTCAGAAGCATTCAAACTTTCTTAGCATTGAGGGCAATGCATCTCTAAAGAGGGGGGCATGCTACACCCTTAATGTTAGAGTACATCGGATTATGAATAGTCAACTTGTGGCTATCTTAACTGTTAATTAAGTTATATTATCATTATTATATTGTTATTTAGTTAATTAGGTCGGCCTAGGGATTATATAGGGTTATCTGAGTTGGCCTCGGTGATATCCTAAGCATAAATAAGGTATATATAGGAGGTAGTTAGTCTTATTTCATGATAATATTGTGAATTGTGTTCTAATTGGAGATATTTAGAGGTTTGCACCCTCAAAGTGGCTTATTATTCTTAGTTATTATCAAGTATTTGCAACATATTTACTATCATATTCTTCTATTGTGCAAGTTATTTTACTACACTCACTATAATAAGTTTGAAAAACTTAAACATATTTTTTGGTGTTTTATATTTGCCAAAAAAATTTGGTCTACTATTTATAAACACATCCTTACCATCTTTGACCACAAGCTATTTTGGAAGCAAGTTCTTAAGGGATATTCATAGAAAATTTCTAGTAATGTGTTGTTTTGAATTTTATACAATTATCATTAGCCATGTTTGTTGTTGTCACTATGTTCCAATCCAATAAAGCTTGAGATGTTGAGAACATCATAAATAAGTTCTTTAAACATAGCCTAAAAGTCCTACCAATCCATAGTGTTGGCATATTTAACTATATGGTTACTCACAACTTTCCACCTTCCTAGATCTCCCATATCATCTACCTTATTCATAAATCTAGAGACTTAAATAACCTGAGTAATTACTACATCATTATAGTGGGCCAGACCTTGGATAAGTTATTTGCATAACCTAATACTTCCATACCTCTAGATGAGAAGGTACAAATAATTTGAGGAATAAATGATGAGTAGGGTTCAAGAGGAACCATCATAGCACATATCACATCCTCACCTTAACAATTATCATTAAGGTGGCTAAAGAAGACAAGTGTAGAGTGTACTATTGTTTTATGGATTTTCATATAGAAATTGACACAATTCCACAACACTTTCCAACAAGATTAAAGCTTTGGGTCTTCATAAAGGTTTCTTTAGTGATGCAACTTTGATTCTATTGGTTGTAGGGTATTAACTGTTGGTGTAAATAGAGTCATTATTCACCTAGTATTTAATCACCTTTCTAGGATTGACCTATTCACACTTATAGCTTAAGTTTACTTAGGTTTCATATGCTTTTGTCTCATTTCATAGTATTGAGACATGCATCCTCATCACTTGAGACACCTATTGCATGTATATTTGACACTTGCTCACACAATTGTTTTTCATGAGGAAAAGCAGGTTTTGATGGGACCCGAAACCCATTACAAGAAGGTTTTGAAGGGACCTAAAACCCTTTACAAGGCAAAGATGCTGCTAGAAAAATAATCTGAATGGCAAATTGCAGCCCAACAACAACAACCAAACATAGATATTCAAATCAAAACACGCTGCAACAAACAGGTTTTGAAGGGACCTAAAACCCTTTACAACCAGGTTTTTACAAGGACCTTAAACGTTAAGAGACTAACAAACAACTGCCTGAAATAGATAGGCAACAAAGAAAAAGAGGGCAACAAGACCCTCCACCTTTTACATCCAAGTTTTATCAGGGACCTTGAACCCTTAAGACTCTGGAGCACAACCTGAATCAACCAGGAATCAATAAACCAACCACTCAGCACAACCAAACACCCCACTCGATAGGGGTATTGAGAAGCACAACCGAACACATCAACGCATCAGCTATCTTGCAGCTCCAATCCACCTAAAAAACCAACCCCACCTCCACCTCTAAAAGAGAGGGAACTCCTCTATAGGTGAGGATGATAAGAAAACCCTTACCACCAAAACCTCATCTCTCTAGGCCATACAAGCTCCACCTCAAAAGGAACCAGTGCTCCACCTCAAAAGGAGCAATCTCCCCCTCTATAGGAAACAACAGCTAAAGAAACAAATGGTTAGTAGCTTCAGTAGAAAGGGTCGACCTAACATCCCTTGGAATCACAAGTTTCCTCCAAAAAAGAGCCCTAGGTGAGACAGGGATAAAACCCCCCCAACAAGCACAAAAAAACCCCACCATTTGTTGCAACACCACCATCAAAAACTCCCTCAAACGGGAACCAACACCATCAGCTGCAAGCACCAAGCAGCTGCCCAGAACAACTTTTAGCAACAACAACCCTTCCAACATTAGTAGCCCAATGGGAAGATAAAAGAAATCCTCACAAAAAAAGTGAAGAGAGCCAACCAATCCATTAAGTACCCCGTCCTCCTTGACACGACAACCAAGAATAAGAGATAGCCAAAACTCCCAACACCCTCCTGAAAAAAGAAAACCACACATCACCCCAAGTAAGGCCAAAAATGACAGAGGGATCACACAATAGGAAAAGGAAAGCCTCCACAAAGAAAGGCCCGTAGCATCAATAACAACCTCATCAAACAAAAGCCCACCAACAACCATGAGCTCCCAACAGCTGCCCACAATAGCTACCAGCAACAATAGTGAAATTGCAGACAACAACCCTTCTGCCATTAGCAAAAGCCTCCACACAGCAAAGCTAGCAGAAGAAGGAAGCAAAAAAATGGGCCCACCAACATCCAAGAGCTCCAAGTAGGAACCCACAACAAAAAATGCCAAAAGAAACCCCATTGTTGACAGAAAATTGACTTCCAACAGCAGTTCTCCAGGGAGAAAAGGGAAACCCGCACAGGAAAAAAGAAGGGAGCCAACCAAACCATTTAGCACCCCATCGTCCTTGACATTCCAGTCAAGAATAAGAGAAAGGAAAAAATCCCTACAGAGTCTTGACACAAGAAAACCAAACCTCACCCCAAACAACAACAAGGAACTAGTTGCCAACAACAACCCAGAAATACCAACAAAACCATCTCCCAAAGAGATGTCGACTACAACCCAGACATTAGTCGTCTGCGACCCGATAGCCAAACACAACCCAACTGCCTCATCCTCAAATTCAACATCTCCCTCCCCCTTGCAACCCAGTCATTAGCAGCTCGCGACCTATCAGTCGTTTGCGACCTGGCAGCCAAGCACAGCCCATCCACCTCATCCTCAGATTCAACATCTCCCTCACCCTTTGCAACAGAGGACATCAAACTCCTACCGCTCTCGTTCCTGTCACTCACCATATGGTGGTGTGAGGGAGGGTGTTGTTGGTCTTCCACTGCCTACAGATGGAGAAAATGAGTAGATCAGATCTGTGGGAAATGGTGTAGCACTATATGGTGGTGTGAGGGAGGGCGTTGCTAGTCTTCCACTGCCTGTCGATGGAGAAAAATGAGTAGATTAGATCTGTGGGTATTGCTCACACAATTGTTAAGTGAGCTCATAAGTGTTCCATCTTTGGAGGGTTAGTCAATTGTTCTATCCTACCTTCCTACCTCATCTACCTTGCCTATATATGCAAGGTTCACCATTGCATATTTACACTCTTCATTTGTATATTGATAGACATACTATTGTGCTCATATTTTGTTCATTAGTGGAAGGTTATTTCATGCTTCCAAACCTTGGCATTCTCCAACATGGTATCAGAGCCATGAGAGCATGTTTCTTCTCGCATCAAGGTGGCTCCCGCACATAGCCCTACCATTAGATCATCATGGAGCCAAATAGACACTACCATTGCATTTAGAAGTCCCAAGAAATGAAGAATAGCCTTTCATTTGGAAAAAAATGATAATTTCAATTTTTGATTTTTTTATTCTCTATACTTTATTGTACTATACAACTTTTTCCATTATTGTACAAATGTATACAATACAAAAAAGTTGTAGGAAAATGATTTTTTTAGTAGAGGGCCAAAATCGCCCTTTGCCCATCTACTATTTTGGTGAGAAAATTATTTTTTGCTAGAAATCTTAGCCTTTTTGGTGTATTTGGAGGGTTTTGTGATCTTTTTGCAAATTTTTTGGCCTATTTTAGCTTGCTTGTTGGTTTGTGGGTTCTTTGTTGTAGGGTTTGTGGCTATTTTTTGGGTTCTTTGTTGTCATGTTGAGGGTGATTTTTATGTCTCTATGCCTTTCAACACAACTTGTGACATATTTACCAAGTATTAAGAGCTTGTGAAACAACTTCCACATGGAATTTCATGCCACATTTGGGCTTCACAGAGCAAATTTATGTGCTACTACAGGAGAATATTTGAGTGTGGGTTTACGACATTCAATCTATCACTCCATTCTACTCTACACATAACAACTAGTCTACTCAACCACACCTCATTATCGAGGGTTTCTTTATCACCTGTTGTGGCCTACCATATCCAAATGAGGGAAGACTTGGTCATCCTCCTCCACATTGCATGTGGCAAACTCTTTGTGCCTTCTATTATTCACACTCCCACTTGGCATAAAGGATTCCCATCGACTTGCTCAAAGGCTATCCAAAATTTGTTTCATCTTCTCCTCAATGCCTCTGGAATAGGTCTAATACTTGCACGTGGCCTCTGCAACCACCTCATTCCCACATAACTTGCTATAGATGTTGAATCATAGGTGATATTTTCAAGGTTGTGTTGAAGAGGATAATCTAAAGACTCTTCAATTTGGCTCAAGACTAGTCTTCCTCAACCCCACACGACCTATTGACTTGGCCAATGTTATTTCCTTTTTGACATTCAATTTTTAACTCTAGTAGTTTTTTCTAACCATTAGTGGTTCATAGTAAATTGTAACATTTTATGCTTGTGGCTAGCAAACTCTTTGGGTAATTTAAATTGTTTGTAAAGGGAGGTTTTTTCATTTTTTCATAACTTGCAAGTAGAGAGTCAGGTTTTGAAATGTAAATAGTTGACGATAAGTTGTTTCAGAAATCTACACTTTAGCATCAAGATAATTTAAAATTTATACTTTTTTAATATGTTTTTAACCTTAGAAATTAGTGTAATTTGTGAATTTTTCGACAGGATGTAACTTTCACCCATTTGTCAAAAATTGACAAAATTTCTTTGGAATTCATCAGAATTTTGCAAGGATTTAAGATTTGTAGTTGAAATTAAGTTTTGGAAAGCCTATTTTTCCATATTTGTAAAATCTCTATGAGCTATAAATAGACAATTTGGCTTCTAAACTTAATAAAAGCTTGTAATTATTGTATTGTATCTTTTTGGGGGGGTCAATAATCAAATATAATATAATTTATGTGTGCATCATGGATCCTAAAATCGACTTGTTAACACTATTAGTGTAAATAGAATCTTTATCATACCTAGTTAGCTAATCACTTTTCTAAGATTGACCTATTCACACCTAGCTTAAATTTACTTAGGTTTCTTTTGCTTTTGTCTCATTTCATATGGTTGAGACACGTGTCCTTAGGACTTGAGACACCTATTGCATGTAAACTTGCCACTTGCTCACCCACTTGTCAAGTGAGCTCACAAGTGTCCCACCTATAGAGGGGTGGTTAGTCATTCAGTCCTACCTTCTCACCTCCTCATCCTTGCCTATATATGTAAAGCTTGATCATTGTATTTATACACTCTTCATTCATATATTTGATAGACATACTATTGTGCATATTTTATTCACTTGTGGAAGTTATTTTATGCTCTTTGATCTTGGCATTCTCCAACATGGTACCAGAGCCATAAGAGCACGTTTCTTCCCATGTTGCGGGAGTCACACACTCTTCATTAATATATTTGATAGACATGTACTATTCTGCATATTTTATTCACTTTTGAAAGTTGTTTCATGCTCTTTGATCTTGACATTCTCCAACATGGTATCAGAGCCATAAGAGCACATTCCTTCTTGCGTCAAGGTGACTCCCACACATATCCCTATCAACAAAGCATCATAGAGCCAAATGGACACCACCATTTCATCCAAAAGGCTCAAGAAATGAAGATATACCTTTCATTTTGAAATTTTTAATAATTTTCATTTTTTGCAATTTTTTTTTCCATTGAACGAAAAGTAAAAAAAATAAATAAATAGTAGAGGGCAATTTTCCCTCTGCTTATCTCCTCATCCGGGTCAAAAATCATATTTTTGCAAAGTATTGGCCTATTTGGCCTATTTTTGGTTGCTAGTTTTATTATTGCAGGGTTCATGACAACATTTTTGTAGCATTTTTTTTTTGCCTATTCAGTCTGTTTGTAGGGCTTTCTCCCTTGTTGCAGGTTTTGAGATATTTTTTTGTAGATCCTTATAGTCCTCGCGGTAGTCACCCATAGGCGTTGACCCGTAGCTTTTAAGGGAGGCTCGATCTAGGGGTTTATTACAACGACCCTTACACCCAATGTGACCTACAAAATCCAGTTCTTTTGTTCAACGACTTGCACTTTTCCAGGACTTTACAAGATCCCATGATTTGCATATGCAAAGAGAAGAGATTACTACTATGCCTCTTCCAGTCCCATGCGACTTTAAGCGACCCTCACACTACCAATTTTTACACAGCTTAGAAGGATATTGGAAAAGCGGTAGAGCAGATATCTTATTGCGCCTCCTACACTGACTCCAAATTTGCAAGTCTTCCAACCCGTGTTCATGAGCCTCTTAAGAGAATTTGCAAGTGTGGACGGAGGAAGATAAGTCACGACTTGTTTCTTTATGCATTAAAATCAAGTAAGAAGTTTGAAAGCATTCTCTGTTGCACTTCAAAGGTTTCACTAGCCCTTCACAAGGCCCGACCTGCTCTCATCTCCCACGTAATTGCCACTACTCTGTGACATTAGCAACCACTTGGGCGACTTGCAAAGTGGATTTTGTTTTTGCAAGAGTCAATCAATGGATTACTCAAGTCTCTTTTCATATTGTTACACATCTACCACTTGACGACTCCTCCAACAACGACCTCTTCCCCTTTGAATCGATCAAGGTTTCAAGAATCTCACGCCACCTCATACAAGTCCTTTTTTGACTTGAGCTGTTCCAATCATTTAGTTTAATACTCTTATTCACTATAGTAGGGCTCACCTCGAGCGAAGATCTCAAACTGTTTAGAGTCTTTTCTTTTCACTGCGGTCTTGTGCTGTTCCTGGGTCCCATAGGCTGTTGTGGCCTCGTGAACGTTATCAAAATATTTCATTTCATTTTATTCATATTGTTATGCATTATATGCTTATGGTCATGTGTTAAATTATAACTATTTATTATAATCTTGCAAACCACTAGTGGTTAGTTTCAACTGTTAAGTGTTTGCAAATAGTCATTTTTTCTTTTTTGCAATAACTTATCAAAGGGGGCTTTTTAAATTTTTTTGAATAACTTGCAAAAGGGAGGGCATTTTTTCAAGTGTGAATAGTTGTCTAAAAGCTCTTTCCGAGCCCGATGTGTTGATGTCAAGAATTTTTTCAAATTGTATTTTTTAATCTAATTTTTAACCTCCAAAAATCAATGTGCTTTGTTCAATTTTCAATAGGGTATAACTTTCACCCTGTTTGTCAAAAAATGACAAATGTATTTTTGAAACTCATCAGAAATTTTTAAGGATTCTATATTTGTAATCAAAATCAAGTTTAGGAAAACCCATTTTTCTATATTTGTAAAAATTTGTGAGTTATAAATAGGTGATTTGGCATCCAAAATTCACAAAAGCTTGTAAATCTTATCTTACATCTTTTTGAGGGGTCAACAATCAAATATAATACAATTTTGGGTGGTTTGGTAAGACACAATTTCAAGTTCCTTGTTGTGTGTGCATCGTGGATTCAAAAATTGATTTAACAAAACATATTTTCCACACATGGAAAGTCAAAGTACAAAAACTAATTCAATCTAAGTGACTATGGAAAATTATCAATGGATTTAACAAATATAGTTTACTAGAGAGTTTGAGTAGTTATTAGAACTAGTTAGATGAAGCAATGGGTCTAATTGGTCTTGTTTCCAACAATTTCACATTTCTAGTTGTACAACTCCTAAGTAAATGTGGGACAAATTTGAAGATCTCTTTGGTAAAGTTGATGAGTTTAAGATTCTACAATTGGATGTAAAATTAACAATGTTGTCTCTTGATTCATTTCCATCTATTGAATATTTCTTAGTTCAGTACAAGTCTTTGCTTTCAAGAGACTAGGGCATGAAGAACACCAATGTTACAAAAAGGAAGTTGATGACTTGAATACTATTCTTCAAAAAACTCAAATTCAATTGTCTAAGACAAGGGGTACTTCCCTTTCCGCATCAACATCATCCGCATTTTCATCAAAGGATAAGAATAAGGGCATGACACTCATTTCTTGTGCAAACAACACATCATAGAAGTGGCTTCTTGATTATGGGGTATCACACCACATGGAGCTACATCCAGGGATCTGTTTTCTACATTTGAGCCTTTTTCATTCCCACCAATATTGATGGAAAATAACACATATATGTCAACTCTTGGTAAAATATCTACTCAAATTGGAGAAGGAACATCCAATGATGTACTTTATGTACCTTCCTTATCCAATAATATCATTTCCATTTATCAGATTACACATAGTGGCACAAGAAAAATAGTCGAGTTTACACCACATTTCATGATCATTGGAGATTTGCAGAGTAGAGACATCATTACTATGGGTCATGTTGATCATTATTCCAGATTGTATTCATTTTCTTCCTTTGGTTCTGGTGAATTTGATGATGGTTTGAGTATAGATGACAATGATACCTTCAACATGCATAAGGAGATACAATTTGATTATTTGAACCTTGGAGTTATATCCTCCACATCGGTTCCTTCACCTTACACTAATATCACATCTCTTACATATTATTCTTCAATATTGAGTGTTCCTACATCATTGGTCTAATGTTTCAGGGCAGTTTGGGGTGATCCCGCAGTACTGGGTTACACTTTTTGGCCAAACTTGACATTGAAATGAACATTTTTAACTAAATATTCACTTTTAGACACCTATAGCTACTAAACTATGAGGAATTTGCAGATGATGCAAACTAGTGATTTTTGAAATTTTGTCTATAGATTCTAAATATATATTTTTAAAAATTTTTGGAATCAAATTGTATTTCTTTTTCCATCTCTTTCGATAACTAGTTTTTAATGCTAAACACCATTTTTAAAGAGTGATGTGTACTATAAAGCACATAACTTTTTTCTATGAAGGATACAAGTCTATTTTTTTTTAATTTAAATTTGTAACTACTTTATCTAGAGGATGCATTCAGTTTCATAGTGTTGCATTGATTTTTTTTTAATTAAGTTTTGAAGTCAAATCAATTACAATTTAGACATAGGTGTACTATAATTTTTTATGTATCAAAATTCAATTTCTTTTTGTTAGATCAAGGACATCAATACCAAAAGGATAGATATTTTTCATATTTTTTTTGGTAATCTACCATTTTTCCACATGTGTAGAACAAAGAGCTTGAGTTTTAGTGAAAAAAACTATGTTTAATTAAACTAAAAAAATGTATAATAAAACAAAAACATATTAAAACTATACTTGATGGAGAACTCATTTCAAGGCCACTATAATCCTCCAGCTGGGTTTATCAAGTTGATTCTATTTTGATCCTCAACCCGAGCCTTGAAACCAAAAATCTGCATAAAATTGCAGTCGGAGGGGGGCAAGGGCAAAAAAGGGGGTGTTCATTTGAACCCCCCTATATGGTGCAAGTTAGTGTTTATTAGAAGAGGGGGGTGGGAGCGGGGGTTCATTAGAGGGGGTTGAGGGGGTTCGTTCTAAGGGGGTTCATTCGAAGGGGTTGGATGCCATGCACGTTCGAATGAAGCCCCTTTGTTCGAAGGGTTTCCTTCATCCGAAGCTATTTTTAAGTTTTTTGATGGGTGTTTCTAATTTTTCTGTGTAAAAAATTGTAACCCACTATTGTGGGTTCACCCCGGGATATTCATAGTTGTGTTTCCACTACAGTTGATTGGGATGATTACTTACATCGCAAATTAGACTTGTTTAGTGAATCCCATTTTATAGAGTTGGTAGCACCTTTGATGACAACCATATCAATGTTGTTGTCTACCCATCTACATCTTTGGTTTTTGTTCTACATCAACCTTTGCATGGAGCATTTGAGTGGCTTTAAGAGATTTCACCATTGTCTTTAGATATTGTGCGTCATTTAGAGACTTCTATTCTTATCACGTAGGAAGATATCATGCACCTATTTGTAGTTTATCTTCTTCCATGAGGAAGAAATGTTGTTCGACATTTAGGGATCACATTTTGCATTCTTCTTCGAGCATCACTCAACACTGCAAGTTCTATGATCTTATGGGAGGATCCATAGTCTCTCTCTTTCTCTCCTATGGAGGGAAAAGTTCTTATACTTATGTGATAAAAGTATTCCTTGGGGGGTCATCATAAGTACTTTCATCTTCTCCACTTGTATATTTCATTATATTTGCATCATTTCTCTTTTGGAGAGGAGTTTTTTTCCCATTGGGTTTTTCTCCTTTACTAAACTTTATGAGATATTTATACATGAGTAACTAACATGGCCTAGTAGTGTGACTCATCATTAGTGCATACATTACTCCCTAAGTTGCATTTTAAGGGAGGTGTTAGTGTAAATAGAGTCTTTATCATACCTAGTTAGCTAATCACCTTTCTAGGATTGACCTATTCACACCTCACTTAGGATTACTTAGGTTTCTTTTGCTTTTGTCTCATTTCATATGGTTGAAACATGTGTCCTCATGACTTGAGACACCTATTGCATGTAAACTTGCCACTTGCTCACCCACTTGTCAAGTGAGCTCACAAGTGTCCCACCTATAGAGGGGTAGTCAGTCATTCAACCCTACCTTCTCACCTCCTCATCCTTGCCTATATATGCAATGCTTGATCATTGTATTTACACACTCTTCATTCATATATTTGATAGACATACTATTGTGCATATTTTTGAAATGAAGAAAAATATGTTGGGTTGTATCAAATGGGGTTATGATGGACCAATCTTCCTCTATTTCATTAGGAAATGAGATCCACACAATGAAATGATTATCAACCCCTAGGTGAACCAAGTCAAAGTGTGAATCTACAAATTTCCTTTTTGTGTCAGGATGAGGGTCCTGGTCAAGCAACACTTTGGGGAGAAAAACTAAAAATAGTAAATCAACACCAAATTGCAATCTAACGCTTGGAATAGAAAGATTAAACTCAATATTGTTGGAACCAAAAAAAAATTGCAGATTAGAGAAGGGAAAATACACGTGTACCAGTCACCAAAAGTGCTTTTCTAAAGATGATATGGGACTCATTTGCCTAGGGGGAATGGGTCTTGAGTTAGGGTTTTTCTGCAACCTTCGGGAGCCTTTGCTATAGATCCGAGTCTTCCAATTTTCCTAGGTTTCAAGTTTGGAAAGTTGGAAATAAATTATGTAAGTGAGTTTTCATGAGATGACAACTTTTGTAACTTTGACAAGTTCTCCAAATTTGATCTTCAAAAGGTCTTCAAGATTTCTTCCACCTAAATATGTAATCACAAATCAAGAGGGAATTTTTTTTTGTTTTTGGTGAATAGGGGTTTTCCTTGGTCAAACCCCGTTTTGGTAATCAAACCTTGAAATGAATAAAATCATGAAAGAGGAATGAATGAAAAAAACAATGTTACCACTCAACAAACCCTTGAACAAACCTTGGAATGTAGATTTGCAACTTGCATGAAATGACTTTAATGGATGTGGATCTTGAACCTTCAATCTTGACTTGAAATAATGCTTTGAATGCTTGAATGGATCATGAAACTTACATCACCAGATTAGCTCCAAAAACATGCATGATGCAAGAAGACTTTTACATGACAATTGGATCTTGATTGTTGCAATAAAACTTTGATAAATCTACTCTTGAATTCCTTTAATTTCTCTTGAAAGTGCTCTTGAACTCTCATAAAATTGCTAGCTTGCTCTCTTGAAAATCTTAGGTGAAACATAATGAAATAACCTTATATTTATAGGTATGTATCCTTAATTTCCCAAAATTCAAATATCACAAGCCAACATTGAATTATGGATTTGAAAACATTAAAATACCACCAAAAACATAATTTAAATTTAGGTCCTAAGGTCAAGGGAGGATCCATTCACCCATGGGCAAATGCATCCCAGGTCCCTAAACCTAGGACACACATTGCTCAATAAGAAGTGTTATGTTAAAGCAGTAATGAATGTCGGTTTCCTCTTTGAAAAATGTAATAAAATAGGCTTGGTAAATGAATTAAAGGGCCAATTAAGGCAATATTATGTTCAATTAATTGAAGGAGTCCTAAATAAGTGTGAAAGTGTAAAGGGGTACATTTTACAACACTAAATTAAGGCATAATTAGGTCCATTTTAATTAAGAGGGCCCAAAGAAGTGTGAAAATGTAAAGAGATACATTTTGCAACACTAAATTAAGGCACAATTAAGTCCAAAATAAATAGGAGGGCCCAAACAAGTGTGAAAATGTAAGTGATACATTTTTGTACACTACAATTTTATTCACTTGTGGAAGTTGTTTCATGCTCTGATCTTGGCATTCTCCAACAAACACCAGATAATTTTCACACATGGAAAGTCAAAGTACAACTTCTTCAATCTAAGGGTTTATGGCAAGTGTTCAATGGACAAAAAATACAATTTACTAGAGATTTTAAACAATTTACTTATCGGAAAAAGTTATATGAGGCAATGAGCATCATTGGTCTCCATGTTTCCAATAACTTGCAATTCATATTGCAAAATGTACAAATCCTAAGAAAATGTGGGACAAGTTTAAAGATCTCTTTGGTACAATTGATGAATTCAAAATACTACAACTAGATGTCGAATTAACAACTTTGTCTCCTGATTCATTTCTATCTATTGAAGATTTCTTGGTCCAGTTTAAATCTTTTCTTTCTCAACTTAAGAGTTGTGATAAAGCAAAAATAAACAAAGAATGTGTCATCTTGGTTTTTTCAAAGCTAAAAGGTCCTTATCATATCTTGGCTTCTTTCTACTCTATAATTGATGCTCTTGGAACAACATTTGCAATGCCTTCATTTGAGTAGTTTTGTGATAGACTCACACGAGAACAATCTAAGTTAATTTCTATGGATGCTATCACCTCTTCAGAAGGGAAAGCATGAGTTTCTCAATCATCTAAGGGAAAGAAACAACCTAAGGATCAAGATAGAGGATCAAAATTGGAGAACCCATCAGATTCATCTCTCTCATCAAAAGGGAAAACTTCTAAGGAGAAGCTCAAATGTACTTATTGTAAGAAATTATGGCATGAAGAAAACCAATGTTATAAAAAGGAATTTAATGACTTGAGGCATTTCTTCAATTGCCTACATCTAGGACATGTGCTTCTTCCTTTTCTTCATCCACATCATCCTCATATTCAAGAAAGGATAAGAATAAGGGTATGACACTCTTTGCTTCTATAAACAACACATCACACAAGTGGCTTCTTGATTTTGGGGCATCACACAACATGATTGCATTCAAGGAACTGTTTTCCATATTTGAACCTTGTTCATTCCCACCAATATTGATGGTGAATAACACCTATATGTCAGCTCTCTGAAAAGGGCCTATTGATATTGGAGAAGGAACATTTAATGACGTACTTTATGTACCTTCCTTATGAAATAATCTCCTTTCCATTTATCAGATTACACACAATGGCACAAGAAAAATAGTTGAGTTCACACCACATTTAATGTAGTGAGATTTGCAAAGTAGAGACATCATTATCATGGGTCATGTCAATAATGATTCCAAATCAAACTCCTTTTCTTCCTTTGGTTATGTTGACTTTGATGATGGTTTGAATCTAGATGACACTGATACCTTCAACATGCATAAGGAGATACAATTTGGTTATTTGAGCATTAGAGTTCTATCCTCCTCATCAGTTCCTACACCTTACATTGATATCACATCTCCTTCACCTTTTTCTTATTCAGTATTGAATGTTCCTACAACATTGGTTTCTCATGATTTAGGAAAATAGGATATTCATAGTTGTGTGTCCACTACAGATGATTGGGATGATTACTCACATGGCATATTAGGCTTGTTTAGTGAATCCCATTTTACAGAGTTGGAAAGCACCTTTGATGGCAACCACATCAATATTGTTTTCAACCCATCTACATCTTTGGTTTTTGTTCTACATCAGTTCTCACATGGATCATTTGAGCAACTTTCACAGATTTCATCATTATCTTTGGATCTTGTGCATCATTCAGAGACTTCTATCTTCTCACATGGGAAGATTTCATGCACCTATTTGCAGTTCATCTTCTTCCACAGGAAAGAAATGTTGTTCAACATTCAAGGATCACTTTCTACATTCTTCTTCAAGCATCACTCAACACTATAGGTTTTATGATCTTACGGGGGTGCTCCATAGTCTCTCTCTATCTCTTCTATGGAGGGAACATTTCTTCTACTTATGTGATAGAAGTAGTCCTCGGGGGGTCATCGTGAGTCCTTATTCTATCTTCTTCACTTGTACATTTTATTTCATTGCATCAATTTCTCTTTTGGGGATGGGTTTTTATTTCCCACTAGGTTTTTCTCCTTTACTTTATGAAAAAATTGTACATGAGTACCTAACATGGCCTAGTAGTCGAGACTCATCATCTTGCATATATTACTCCTTAAATTACACTTAAGGGGGGTGTTAGTGTAAATAGAGTCATTATTCAACTACTTATCTAATCACCCTTGTAGGATTGACCTATTCATAATTATAGCTTAAGTTTACTTAGGTTTCTTATGCTTTTGTCTCACTTCATAATATGGAGACATTCATCATCATCACTTGAGACACCTATTGCATGTATATTTGACACTTGCTCATACACTTGTCAAGTGAGCTCACACGTGTTCCATCTTTGGAGGGTTAGTCAATTGTTCTATCCTACCTTTATACCTCATCTACCTCGCCTATATATGCAAGGTTCATTATAGTATATTTACACTCTTTGTAGAATTCAATACAAGTTCTCTCATTACTTTAGTAATATCCCATGTGTTGATTGTGATACATAGGTTGAAGTTGATGACCACTTCCCAAATTGGCCATCTCTTAAATCCTCTATCACACTAGTAGATTGTAGGTTTGTGCCTTGTTGGTATGCAAGAGCTTCCTCCTTGTTATACCTCATTCACATGTTAGGAAAAATGGTGTCTCAACCTTGTGATTTGTCATGACCCCAACATGAAGACATTGCTCTCACACAAAATTAAATAATTAATACTTAATACCTGCAACAAATGTTTTCCAAAATTTACGATTAAAATCCTCCAAGCCAACGATTAATAGATAAGACAAAAGCTACTTTAGAAAAAGGATTTGTCTTATTCCAAATTTCTCTTATTCCCAAAAGCTGCGAATACAAGACAAAAATGGTATGCGGCAAGGAAACACATTCTAAATGTCACAAATATGATTAAAGATTAATAATGGGCAGCGATTACAAGGAAAATTACTTACAAAGGAAATGATTATCATTAAGAAGACAACACTAGGATTTAATTACAAAAGGCGATGATTAATGCTAAGACAAGTTTGTTAACTAAAGACACACCCATTCAACTAGTTGTCTCCTTTCTAAGAGATGCACCATTTCACTTGGAGCTAGGGGTGATATCCGCCCCTGGGCTTAAGGAGAGGATGTCTAGGGGCCTCCTATGGTAGCCTTTCCCCCCAAGCTCTACATGGATTGTTTGTCGAGATGAATTTGAGGGAGTTTCAATCATAAGAGGGATGGATAAGTCAGCAAGGGTAGGGAATGTAGATACAAGTTGTCCGCCAAGTATGCCACCCCATGTTGGATGACTGTGTGTGCCACTTAAGGGCCAAGAGGGATGGTATATTCGCTCTTGGGCTTGGTGTGGATAACTTTGAGCGGACCTATCATGCTCCTCATCCTAGTCCCATTACGATCCAACTTCCAATGTGCATTATGATATTGTGTCTTATATTATTTGAAATAGTTAGATATTTACATGATTTCAATAGATAAAAAATTTATTATATATATTTGATTATATGAATTATATTTCAATATCATCTAACATGGTTGCATGACCTAAACCGGTATTCATCTTTCTTAAAGCATCTAATTGGTAAATTATAATCCTAACTACATTTATCTTGTGATTCTAGGGTAAGATTTAAGGCAACTCCAAAAGGAGACATTACATGATTATAGCAAGTTAATATATATGTATTTATTATTGTAAATTTGGACCGTTCATCATTAGGTCTCAAATCTAACGGTAGATATTTTGTTGGCTCGTCTTGCCTTAGAAGGCAACTCTATTTTATGAGGGCATTGTATTACAACTATGCATTGTAATGTATTATGAGATTCTAATAGTTGTTGTGTTGCCTCAAAATCTCTGGTTGATGATTCTCCTGTGGGAAGCTTGCTTTGCAAATATATTGTAATCTTCATGATTTTTGAATAATATATTGAGCGGCTTTTGGAGTTGGGTTTTTCTCTCGAAAGGGTTTTCCCCACATAAATCATTGTGTTGTGGTATGCATGATATTTATGTTTAATTTTTGTAACTATTGTAAGGATTTCAAAAGTTTTGCATTATCCTCCTCTCAAGGTTAGTGTAGAAAGTTGTTCCGCTACCTTATCTTCCTTACATGACCTTGATATTCCTACTTCAAATGTAAGATAAATAAGGGTACTTGTGTTGAGATTTATAGAGCATACTTCTAATCCACATGGATACACCTAGACCATCATTGTTTTCAAAACTTCATTGTTATTTAAATTTATATTTCTAGGTGATGGTTTCATCTCCCTTAAGAAAAACTAGATTCCAAATGCCTTGCAGCCTAAGGGTTCTCTTGCACAACTAAGAGTTTGCTCCCACTAGCTTCACATTGATTCAAATCACAATATTCCTCAAGAGTATCATACTTACCATATATGTTCCTTATAATTGAAGACCAAGGAACATTTTGTATTCAAACTGTATCTTTATTATGAGATCAGAGGACGATCTTTTAGTGTCTTCAAAGAATCATTTTGTTCTTTCTAGGTTCCCATGGCTTATGAGAGCAAGAGATGTCTCACTCCCTTCATACAAGAGATATTTGGCATTCACAACTTTCTAGAAGCACATCTACCAAAGGCTCAAACTTGATTGATTACTTCCTATTTCCAGCCCTCTTAGTTCAATAGGAAGAGACCCCCTAGGGAAATTCCAAGTTTATATTGTAAACCTCAAGTTCATATTGTGACCCTCATCGCTTCATACACATAACACCCATTTTTGCATCTTTAAATGTTAGGAATGCTATCTAAGACCTCAAGGATAGTCTATGGGACACACTTTCTTTTGCTGCATTGTTTGCCTAATCTTTTGCATTTTTTCTTGGGATGTGCCTCTATAATGTCCTTATCCTCATTCCTATACACCAAATTTGATCTTCAATAGACATTGATGAATAAATTAAATTAAATATATGGAAACAAACATGTATTGCTGTTTTCAATATTAAATGTTCTTCTCATCGTGTAGTCATTTCAATGCTTTCCTTTTACATTGAATTGCAAATGGCAAAGTTTGCCCTGCCTTCCATTGGAATTCCACTAGGCTAGGATCTTGCCTAGGGAACGCAAACCATCTAGAAACAAACTGCAAAACTATAAAATTGAAGCCATAATGTCTGATGCGATCCAGTTGTTGTCTATTAGTGGTGCATCCCTCAAAGATAAAGGTAAGGTAAACTCAATAAAAAAAGTTTTCAATACATTTAAGGTGTGCACCCAAAATGGCAAAACATTGCTTTCAAGCTGGCAGCAGAATATGACGCAATAGAATATCGTGGAATAGATTGCTCTTTGAATATGTTAGCAATTAGGCCC